>OY992885.1:7000706-7020706 GCA_963921405.1 Cepaea hortensis | reverse complement strand
TGCAGTGTGTGGAAGTATAGTCATGTGCAGTGTGTGGGAGTATAGTCATGTGCATTGTGTGGGAGTATAGTCA
Source organism: Cepaea hortensis (assembly GCA_963921405.1). Taxonomy (NCBI): domain Eukaryota; kingdom Metazoa; phylum Mollusca; class Gastropoda; order Stylommatophora; family Helicidae; genus Cepaea; species Cepaea hortensis. Next base: position 7,020,633 of record OY992885.1, on the reverse strand, counting down.
TGTGCATTGTGTGGGAGTATAGTCGTGTGCAGTGTGTGGGAGTATAGTCATGTGCAGTGTGTGGGAGTATAGTCATGTGCATTGTGTGGGAGTATGGTCATGTGCATTGTGTGGGAGTATAGTCATGTGCATTGTGTGGGAGTATAGTCATGTGCATTGTGTGGGAGTATAGTCATGTGCATTGTGTGGGAGTATAGTCATGTGCATTGTGTGGGAGTATAGTCGTGTGCATTGTGTGGGAGTATAGTCTTGTGCAGTGTGTGGGAGTATAGTCATGTGCAGTGTGTGGGAGTATAGTCATGTGCATTGTGTGGGAGTATAGTCATGTGCAGAGTGTGGGAGTATAGTCATGTGCAGAGTGTGGGAATATAGTCGTGTGCATTGTGTGGGAGTATAGTCGTGTGCATTGTGTGGGAGTATAGTCTTGTGCAGTGTGTTTGAGTATAGTCATGTGCAGTGTGTGGGAGTATAGTCATGTGCATTGTGTGGGAGTATAGTCATGTGCAGAGTGTGTGAGTATAGTCATGTGCAGAGTGTGGGAGTATAGTCGTGTGCATTGTGTGGGAGTATTGTCATGTGCATTGTGTGGGAGTATAGTCGTGTGCATTGTGTGGGAGTATAGTCATGTGCATTGTGTGGGAGTATAGTCATGTGCAGAGTGTGGGAGTATAGTCATGTGCAGAGTGTGGAAGTATAGTCATGTGCAGAGTGTGGGAGTATAGTCATGTGCAGAGTGTGGGAGTATAGTCATGTGCAGAGTGTGGGAGTATAGTTATGTGCAGAGTATGGGAGTATAGTCGTGTGCAGTGTGTGGGAGTATAGTCGTGTGCAGTGTGTGGGAGTATAGTCGTGTGCATTGTGTGGAGACATAGTTATATGCAGGTGTACGGCGCGCTGAAGGCCCTAGCTTACATTGCTATAACTCCCACTTTAATCCTGATTTCTTCATTTCTGATTTTCTCTCTTCTTGACACATTGAATATTCTTCTCAGAAGTCTCATTTCTGTTGTCATTTTTCTTTCTCTTTTCTGTCATTGTACAGGTTGGCATTGGTGGTACAGAGTTGGTAGTAAGATTGTGTTGTAGAATGCTTTCTTACTAACTATTGATAAGTGTTTGTTTTCTAGTATTGGATGAAAGTTAGTTGCATATCCCTCCCCCGATGTGTCTCCACCTTGCCGTGGTGGGGGAGCTTGCGTGTCCCATCGACCCCATGTGCTTGCCGATGGGTGAAAACTACATAACGGACGGCTCGTGGGATAGGGACCAGACTAAGAGAGACACAACCTGCTGCTCTGTAGGTAAGACTGAGGATAGCAGTCAAAATCAGGCAAACGATCCCTAAATCTCAGTCCGGGCATAACCTCTAAGGTTCCCATCCGAGGTGTATGGCTGAACGTCTCTAAGCCATAAACTCTCGGAAGTGAGAGCCTGGCCGACACAAACCTACATCAAAATTGTGATGATGTGCTGACAACGCTACATGCTCAGCGCAGATTCGTTCGATGGCTCTTAGCTGGGGGATATGAGGTATCCCCGGATGAAAGGGCCTGAACGTTACTCGCCCACAGACGCACGGAGGTAAGGTGCTGAGCCAGCAGCACATGTAGCCTACCTCGTGAGTGAGTAAAAAAGGTGGAAAAACACCTCGGTCGCACGTCTCGCAGTCGTCCGATAGTCTGTAACCACACTCATGGAGTGAGTGTAGTCAAAGGTGGAAAATTGTCTCGTTGACACGAAATGGAACGCCTGTCTTGCGAATCCATTACGTGGCAGCCCGAAGCGAAAGCTTGCTGTGTGGAAGCCGAAACAAGAGTCTCGAAACCCGAGGAAGGCTAACCTCATTAAAAAATGCCCGCCGGAAGCCGGAAGTGTCGTCCTACGGGTGGCAAACTAAAAATTGACACTACGCATTTACGTCCGAGTGAAATGTCTCGTCCGAATGTCTCTCGTGCTAGGAACAGCTCTGACTACCTAGTTTCCGAATGCCGCTCTTGTTCGGAACAGCTCTGACTAGGTAGTTTTCCGAATGTCTGTCGTGCCTGGAACGGCTCTGACGGGCGCAACGACAAGCACATGTCCGAAAACTCGCTGAGTGGATACCGTCTGCAAACCTGTCTGGTTTGTGCGGGAATGGCCCGGGGCAAACAAAATGACCAATATATTGAAGTGAGGATTTAAAGCAGCCATGAGCAGGACGTGACGATTCCCTCGGCTAGCCCAGAACCAGGGCGTTATGTGTCGGCCCTGCAACTATGGAAGCAACCTTGGATGGCGGAAAATGCTATGGACTGTCCCTGCCTTCCTTTGAGGGATGACCGTTGTCTTCGACCGTTCTAACTTGGCCAGCATGTTTGTAGATGGCACCACAAAAGTGAGAGTCTCCCAGGAATGCTACCTGGTCAAAAAAGCACGCTAAAGTCGATGTGTTGGCCTGCGGGTTTCGGCCCAAGGGCGCATAACAGACACACCGCAATCACATCTGAAAAAACACTCCGGATGAACGAAAAGAAGAAGAAGAAGAAGTTGCATATCCTTTACGGACGTAGCAGTCAACCCCAGCATTTTTTGGCTTTTCGTGATTCCTGGACACATTTACGTTCAGTAGTTTGTCATTGCCGGCTCCCTGGTCTAGAGGTTACAAGACTTTCTCCGTAATCTCGTATACTCTCGTAAGTAACGTGACGTTGCGCGAGAATAGGTAGCGGTTCTCTCCGCGTCGGTAACTTACGGAGTATGTGAGCCGGTCGCTCAGAAAGTAATGGTAAACTACTGAGCGTAATCTTTCCAAGAAATCAACAATCAGCTGAAAGATGCTGATGTTGATATGTTTGTGTGGGGTATGTTGATATGTTGTGTGGGAGAAATACTTGACAGAAATGATGATCTGTGCATGATGGCAGTTAGTAAAACATACCAACTCTAGGTCATATCTCCGCCACCATTATAACCTCTTCTTCCTCCCCCCCCTCCTCTTCTTTTACCCTTCTCCTCATAATCTCCTTTCCGCTTTCACCTTTATCTTCTTCTTCTACTTCATCGTCTTCTCCTTCATTTTTTCCTTCTCACTTCACTTTCTCCATAACCACATCATTTTCTCCCTAATCATCACTACTCCACCACCACCACCTCAACTACCACATCACCACCATTACCACATAACCACCATCACTACCACATCATCACTACGACTACCACATCCCACCACCACTTCCCCATCTCCACAACCACATCACCACCACCACCACCACATAACCAGCACTACTACATCACCACCACCACCACCACATAACCAGCACTACTACATCTCCACCACCACTATTACATCTCCACCACCACTATTACATCTCCACCACCACTATCACATCTCCACCACCACTATCACATCTCCACCACCACTATCACATCTCCACCACCACTATCACATCTCCACCACCACCACATCTCCACCACCACTATTACATCTCCATCACCACCACATCACCACCGCCACATCAACACCACTATCACATCTCTACCACCACCACCACTTCACCACCACAACATCAACACCACTATCACATCTCCACCACCACCACATCACCACCACCACATCAACACCACTATCACATCTCCACCACCACCACATCACCACCACCACATCAACACCACTATCACATCTCTACCACCACCACTACATAACCAGCACTACTACATCACCACCATCACTATCACATCTCCACCACCACTATTACATCTCCACCACCACTATTACATCTCCACCACCACTATTACATCTCCACCACCACTATTACATCTCCACCACCACTATTACATCTCCACCACCACTATTACATCTCCACCACTACTATTACATCTCCACCACCACTATTACATCTCCACCACCACTATCACATCTCCACCACCACTATCACATCTCCACCACCACTATCACATCTCCACCACCACTATCACATCTCCACCACCACTATTACCCACTATTACATCTCCACCACCACCACATCATCATCAGCACTACTACACCACCACCACTATCACATCTCCACCACCACCACCACATCACCAGCACTACTACATAACCACCACCACACCACCACACCACCACCACACCACCACCATCACCACCCCCACCACCACATCACCACCACCACATCACCACCACCACCACATCACCAGCACTACTACATCACCACCACCACATCACCAACACTACTACATCACCACCACCACCACCACAACTATCACATTACCACCACCACACCACCACCACCACATCACCACAACCACCACATCACCACCACCACTATCACATCACCACCACATCACCACCACCACATCACCACCACCACCACATCAACACCACCACATCAACACCACCACATCAACACCACCACCACATCACCACCACCACATCACCACGACCACCACCACATCAACACCACAACCACATCACCACCACCACATCACCACACCACCACCACACCACCACCATCACCACCCCCACCACCACATCACCACCACCACATCACCACCACCACCACATCACCAGCACTACTACATCACCACCACCACATCACCAACACTACTACATCACCACCACCACCACCACAACTATCACATTACCACCACCACACCACCACCACCACATCACCACAACCACCACATCACCACCACCACTATCACATCACCACCACATCACCACCACCACATCACCACCACCACCACATCAACACCACCACATCAACACCACCACATAACCACCACCACTACATCACCACCACCACATCACCAGCACCACATCACCACCACTACATCACCAGCACCACATCGCCAGCACTACTACATCACCACCACATCACCAGCACCACATCACCAGCACCACATCACCAGCACCACATCACCACCACATCACCAGCACCACATCACCAGCACCACATCGCCAGCACTACTACATCACCACCACCACATCACCACAACATTGACCACCCTCATCACGTCATCACTACCATTCCCACCCCTCCTCCTACCCCGACTAACACATTACCATTGCAGCTGCCGATGTGTCGTCTCCGCCCTCACAACACAAGTAAACGAAAGCAAATACAAATTCTCACGTATTCAAGCAATCTAAAACACGCCACTCAATCAAACAGATCAATTGAATTGTCTGCAACCACTTCACGGAGTAGAGCAACAAGAAATCAGCCTTGACACTGTGCGGTCACGCTGGCGCACACACGCCCGCACGCGCAACTTTCTCCGTCGCACATATCGATTCATAACTGGATCTAGTGAGAGGGCCAGCGCGGCAGCGACAGCACACCAGACCGTGGCCGTTTTTGTGTCTACCTCCCCACATTCTATCATGATACAGCCATTGGACGGGCGAAAACGACCCATTCAGGAAGAATGACACAATATTCGGAATGTGTGCACATGTGGATGTTTGATGGCGCGCTGTACGGGCGTACGCTAGACTGATCGATCGTTCCGATATCAAGTCGACTGTCTACAAGGGAATGCCTTCAGCTGCCATTTATTGCCGTCCGTCCGTTCGTGTGTCTGTCTGTCTGTCTGTCTGTATGTCTGTCTGTCTGCCTACCTGCCTGCCTTTCTTCCTTCCTCGCTTTCATCCTTCTTTCTGTCTCTCTGTCTGCCCGCAGAGGACAGGCGATGGGCAGCCTACGTTAGAATACAAAGACACATCTACAGAGAAAGGAATATATAAATCAAGAATCTGCAAAGGCATGAACCGGAATCTATATGTCACAAATGTGTGCACTGACAACAACACAATCTCTAAATCACAAATGTGTGCACTGACAACGACACAATCTATAAATCAAGAGCCCGCTCGAACAGCGAAATAATCTATAAATCAAGAATGTGCACTGACAGAGCAAGAATGTATAAATTTTAGAATGTGCACAGACAGCGCAAGAGTATATAAATCAAGAATGTGTACAGACAGCGAAGGAATCTATAAATCAAGACATTGGATGTCTATAAAATAATAGCCTGTTCAGGCAGACAAAGAACTGGCACAGAGAGAAGTCTATAAATTAACACCCATACAGACAGAGAAGTCTATCAAACAAACGCCCCCACAAATAGACATAAGTTTATACAACAAACGCCCGTACAGATAGAGAGAAGTCTATACATCAAACACCTGCACAGACAGAGAGAAGTCTATAAACCAAACGCCTGTACAGTCAGAGAAGATGTCTATAAATCAAAAGCATACACAGATAACGACAGAGTATAAATCAAAAGCCCGCGCAGACATAGACAGTCCATAATAAATTATTCACAATCAGGAAGTGATAAAGCGTGATAGTTTCGCTTGATTGTTCATTATTGATGTCTCTGATCTGTGCCGAGAGCGCCCATTGGCTGTCATCTATGCAGGCATTCTTTAACTAGACACGTGATTGGTTTAAAAGCGGTTGTTAACAATTCGAGGTGACAATACGGAACTCTAGCACGGGACATTACCCTGTCCATTTTCTACCATTGTCATGGGCGAGCCCTAGAGAAGACAAACATCTCAGACAAAGAGCTCACCAGCTTCTTCACCACTCTCCCGTTTCCAAGTCTCATCTCCCAGCTCCACCACCACTCTCCCGTTTCTAATTCTCATCTCCCAGCTCCACCATGGCTCTCCCGTTTCTAATTCTCATCTCCCAGCTCCACCATGGCTCTCCCGTTTCTAATTCTCATCTCCCAGCTCCACCATGGCTCTCCCGTTTATAATTCTCATCTCCCAGCTCCATCACCACTCTTCTGTTTCCAAGTCTCTTCTCACAGTTCCACCATAACTCTTCCGTTTCTAAGTCTCCTCTCCCAGTTCCCCCACCACCCTCCCGTCACTAAGTCTCCTCTCCCAGCTCTACCACCACTCTCCTGTCTCTGCAGTGCCGTCTCCGTGACCTATTTCTAACATTTCTATCAACGTTTACAGTTCACGAGGTCAGTACCCCCCCCCCCCACAAACACACACACAAACACACAGATAAATGTTCAGTTATATTGACCCACTATGAAGCACTTCCGGCCAGGTCATCAGCAGATATTTAACCCATCGATCCCAAGACTGGGTGAGTCACGCAGATCGTGACCTAGTCCCCCAGAGAATGGTGTCCTTATCTTTCTTTTGCACCCCTTCACATTTCTCCCGTTTCGTCTTTGCCTCTTCTCGGCATGTGTCATGGGCATGCCTCGTTCTTCTCCCCAGGGACCCATCTGTACGTGGTTCTATAGTTCAAGGAATGAAGACTTGAATGAATTACGGGTTCGAATATGTTAATGTACATCTGGGGAGTCGTATCATCCACCACCATCATCATCATCATCATCGTCATCATCACCATCATCATCATCATCATCATCATCATCAACATCATGAGCCATGCCTACTGGCGCAGGCATTCATGTTTCTCCAGAGATCCCAGTTTTTGATTTCTATGTCATCGTCTCAGTTTCTCTCGGTCTGTCTCAGCCTCTTTTCCCATTGATCTATCCAGCTGCCACGATGTTCTACATTACCTCTCTTCTCATCACATGACCAAAGAATGCTGATTGTCTCTTTCTTATTGTTGTATATAATGTTCTAGTTTCATTAGCCTCTTTCAGAAAACCATTGTTAGTTACTCTGGCAGTGCAAGAAATTCGTAACATTTATCATCACTGTTATTAATACTTCAATGTCATTACTTCGTGTTAATATATATTTGGTATCTTCTGCTTTCATTATCACTGTTAATAATACGCCATTTTAGTTACTTCGTGTCTATATACTCTTGGCATCTTCTATTATCAGTATCACTGTTATTAATAATTCAGTGTTGTTATTTCGTGTCTATATACCATTGGTATCTTCTAATTAGCACTGTTATTGATATCCCATTGGTATTATTTTGTGTCTGTATACCCCACCTAAGTTCTTATTCTGCGTCCCCGTGACCCCATCCTTGTATACAAACAGCCACTCAGCGACCCGTCAGTCTGCACTGGGTGGGGTGTGACACCGAAAGGTACCGGGATCCTAGAGCATTGTTCCTGCATTCGCCTGGGCACTCAAAGATCGCTTATCGACGTACGCCCTTTCTCCCGCCTTTCATCGACTTCACAGGGCACGGGAGGTCACTTCAACAACTGGTAGGAAGGTGTAAGGTCAGAGTTCACCACAAAGTCACCATGCCGGTCGGAGGTATTTGTAAACAGCCGGGATGTATATCACACTATACGAGCAAGCTCAACCTTGGATGTGTGCACATCATCGATCCACGGGCTGTGAGAGCAACAACAGAGCAGTGCTGGGAGAGCCAGAGACAGCAGCACAGTGAGACTGCACGTATGTAGACAGCCATGATTGTGTGGTCGGCACAGTGAGACTGTATGTAGACAGCCATGATTGTGTGGTCGGCACAGTGAGACTGTATGTAGACAGCCATGATTGTGTGGTCGGTACAGTGAGACTGCATGTAGACAGCCATGATTGTGGGGTCGGCACAGTGAGACTGCACGTATGTAGACAGCCATGATTGTGTGGTCGGCACAGTGAGACTGCATGTAGACAGCCATGATTGTGTGGTCGGCACAGTGAGACTGCACGTATGTAGACAGCCATGATTGTGTGGTCGGCACAGTGAGACTGTATGTAGACAGCTATGATTGTGTGGTCGGCACAGTGAGACTGTATGTAGACAGCCATGATTGTGTGGTCGGTACAGTGAGACTGCATGTAGACAGCCATGATTGTGGGGTCGGCACAGTGAGACTGCATGTAGACAGCCATGATTGTGGGGTCGGCACAGTGAGACTGCATGTAGACAGCCATGATTGTGTGGTCGGTACAGTGAGACTGCATGTAGACAGCCATGATTGTGTGGTCGGTACAGTGAGACTGCATGTAGACAGCCATGATTGTGTGGTCGGTACAGTGAGACTGCATGTAGACAGCCATGATTGTGTGGTCGGTACAGTGAGACTGCATGTAGACAGCCATGATTGTGTGGTCAGCACAGTGAGACTGCATGTAGACAGCCATGATTGTGTGGTCGGCACAGTGAGACTGCATGTAGACAGCCATGATTGTGTGGTCGGCACAGTGAGACTGCATGTAGACAGCCATGATTGTGTGGTCGGCACAGTGAGACTGCATGTAGACAGCCATGATTGTGTGGTCGGCACAGTGAGACTGCATGTAGACAGCCATGATTGTGTGGTCGGCACAGTGAGACTGCACGTATGTAGACAGCCATGATTGTGTGGTCGGCACAGTGAGACTGTATGTAGACAGCCATGATTGTGTGGTCGGTACAGTGAGACTGCATGTAGACAGCCATGATTGTGGGGTCGGCACAGTGAGACTGCATGTAGACAGCCATGATTGTGGGGTCGGCACAGTGAGACTGCATGTAGACAGCCATGATTGTGTGGTCGGTACAGTGAGACTGCATGTAGACAGCCATGATTGTGTGGTCGGTACAGTGAGACTGCACGTATGTAGACAGCCATGATTGTGTGGTCGGCACAGTGAGACTGCATGTAGACAGCCATGATTGTGTGGTCGGTACAGTGAGACTGCATGTAGACAGCCATGATTGTGTGGTCGGTACAGTGAGACTGCATGTAGACAGCCATGATTGTGTGGTCGGTACAGTGAGACTGCATGTAGACAGCCATGATTGTGTGGTCGGCACAGTGAGACTGCACGTATGTAGACAGCCATGATTGTGTGGTCTGCACAGTGAGACTGCATGTAGACAGCCATGATTGTGTGTTCGGTACAGTGAGACTGCATGTAGACAGCCATGATTGTGTGGTCGGTACAGTGAGACTGCATGTAGACAGCCATGATTGTGTGGTCGGTACAGTGAGACTGCATGTAGACAGCCATGATTGTGTGGTCGGCACAGTGAGACTGCACGTATGTAGACAGCCATGATTGTGTGGTCGGCACAGTGAGACTGCATGTAGACAGCCATGATTGTGTGGTCGGCACAGTGAGACTGCATGTAGACAGCCATGATTGTGTGGTCGGCACAGTGAGACTGCATGTAGACAGCCATGATTGTGTGGTCGGCACAGTGAGACTGCATGTAGACAGCCATGATTGTGTGGTCGGCACAGTGAGACTGCATGTAGACAGCCATGATTGTGTGGTCGGCACAGTGAGACTGCATGTAGACAGCCATGATTGTGTGGTCGGCACAGTGAGACTGCATGTAGACAGCCATGATTGTGTGGTCGGCACAGTGAGACTGCATGTAGACAGCCATGATTGTGTGGTCGGCACAGTGAGACTGCATGTAGACAGCCATGATTGTGTGGTCGGTACAGTGAGACTGTATGTAGACAGCCATGATTGTGTGGTCTAGTGCAGGTCGGCATGGCCGAATGGATAAGAACGCTCGCTTTTAGTCTTCCGGTTTGCTGACGCCGAGGTAGCTGGTTCAACTGTAATAGGGGAAGCTAATCCCCACGCAAATATCAGTCCAGTGTAGAAGAATCAGTAGCCTGTGTAGGGACTACGCTTGAGTCCAAAGCCAGAGAGGACACAAAACAAGTTTTCAGATGTGGCAGTTGGACTTCGGAACCAACAACAATATATCCTGGCCTACCACAGGGATCACCATTATCTCGGATACTGTTCAACACGTACACTATGAGAATCATCAGCGAGCAGATCACTGGACCAGGGAGGACACTGTTATATGCCGACGTTGAAAACATGAATGTGGTCAAGTTATTAACAGCGACAGTCTTAAAACTCTTTATGACAACCGGAAAATTGGATTGCAAAAAACCATACAGAAAGACAAAGTAATAAATACCTAGATGCCTTGGCTAAATGACGTTATGGTAATAAGCCAGCATTAATTTTTCATGGTCTTTCCAGGACGTGGCCATCAACCCCAACACCAGGTGTCATTTCTAGGCCAGTTGACGTTTAGCGGTTAAGGCCACACACCGGACCCGAAAATCAGGACACGGAGTTGACAACGGAAAAGCGTGACTGCCCGGCTGGCATGGCACATGATGATGATAAGGGACAAGACAGCAACAGCGTTCAAAGAAGTCATGATCCCTGAAGTTGGAGTGGGTTCACCTGATGGCGAGGGAAATTGATAATAGGGAAAGCTGATCCCACACGCAAACATCAGCCCAGTACACTAGAAGTATTAGAACATGTATGGACTACGAGTGAGTTCAAAGCAAGAGAACGTAACAAGAAAGAAGTCATGCACGCCTGGCACCTTCAACAAGGTGGAGTTGGTGACATCGTGCCAGCTGAGTGGGCTCGAGGTATAGTTTCCGCCTCGAGACATGGAGGTCCCGGGTTTAAGCCCCGGTGAGGGCCGGGACTTTTTCACGTAGACTTCTAGTAACACAATTTCCCTTGGTCTCTGGATAATGAGATCGGACACCCGTGTGTATTGTTGCGCACGTAAAAAATCCTCTGGCAGTTGGAAATCGAAAAAGAGGAGCCTAACGGCGCTGCCCGGGCAAAATTTCGAGTTAAAAATCTACCCAAAATATTTCAGGGTTCTCGCTGGTGCTAAGGAGTTCGTGCACTGAGCTGAGATTCTCCGGACTCAGGTTTGAGTTTGGAGGAGAACGGAGCACTTATCATGACTTATGGGTTACACCCGTGTGCCGTGATGTTGATCCGTCGACTAAACTAATTGACTGGTCAACAGAGACACAGACAGCAACCACAGATGAACCTCCTGCCTGTCTCTGAGTGGGCCGCGGCCAGGAGAGAGCACACGCTTGCTGGTCCCTGTGGTCGGTGCAGTTTGCCGGTTTGCCATCAGCCTAATGGGTTCAATAATCTAGTGGGCCTGACACGACAAAAGACCCGGCCACAGCTCGCACGTGCTAGCTCGGGTCAGATATCGAACGAGGGAAAGAAAGGTCGCGAGGTCAAGCATCATAGAGGAAACAAAATGGAAGGAGTCTATTTGATGTGGGAAATCAATAATAGGGAAATGGGAACAGAAATTTATGAGATCATGAATTGTTGAACAGTTCGGCCGGGCTGAAGGTGTCCACTGTCTCAGGTCGCGCAATGTATGGAGGTCGGTGTGGCTGTTTAAATTGTCTCTGTTGATTGCGGTCTAGTGGGGATCATTTCACACCCGGTCAGTTGGACTCAATTGTTGACTTGTTGTCCTTGAGTTGGGGACGTAAATTACAAGTACCCCTGAAGTCGGAGTGGGTTTCGCCTGATGGCGAGGGACACTGGTAATAGGGAAAGCTAACCCTCACGACAAACCCTCACCACCCCAGTGCACTTGCTACCTGTAACACTTGTGTGAACTACGCTAGAGTTCAAAGCAAAAGTTCTCAGTCTGTAAACTTATCCGCTCAGGACATAGATCATGACGTCACGGCAGTGCCACGCCCAGCAAGTCCACTATCATCATCCCCAGCCCATTGAGGCAACACCGCGGATTATTGGGTAGCTTCTAGGAGTATGTCCAGTCATGGCGGACGAGTTAGTGTTGTCTAAAGGGGGCTACATTGATAATGATACAAGCGGCAGGGCGTGGGATAGACGCCTGCGTTCATCATCCGCTAGCAGAGGAAAAGGCATTCAAGATACCAGTAGTGGAAGGCTTGGTGGAAGGCAGGGGCCAGCCAATACAACAGTGGACACGAGACATGCAAGACCCCAGTAGTGGAAGGCTTGGTGGAAGGCAGGGGGCCAGCCAATACAACAGTGGACACGAGACATGCAAGACACCAGTAGTGGAAGGCTTGGTGGAAGGCAGGGGGCCAGCCAATACAACAGTGGACACAGGGCATTCAAGACACCAGTAGTGGAAGGCTTGGTGGAAGGCAGGGGGCCAGCCAATACAACAGTGGACACGAGACATGCAAGACCCCAGTAGTGGAAGGCTTGGTGGAAGGCAGGGGGCCAGCCAATACAACAGTGGACACAGGGCATTCAAGACACCAGTAGTGGAAGGCTTGGTGGAAGGCAGGGGGCCAGCCAATACAACAGTGGACACAGGGCATTCAAGACACCAGTAGTGGAAGGCTTGGTGGAAGGCAGGGGGCCAGCCAATACAACAGTGGACACAGGGCATTCAAGACACCAGTAGTGGAAGGCTTGGTGGAAGTCAGGGGGCCAGCCAATACAACAGTGGACACAGGGCATTCAAGACACCAGTAGTGGAAGGCTTGGTGGAAGGCAGGGGGCCAGCCAATACAACAGTGGACACAGGGCATTCAAGACACCAGTAGTGGAAGGCTTGGTGGAAGGCAGGGGGCCAGCCAATACAACAGTGGACACAGGGCATTCAAGACACCAGTAGTGGAAGGCTTGGTGGAAGGCAGGGGGCCAGCCAATACAACAGTGGACACAGGGCATTCAAGACACCAGTAGTGGAAGGCTTGGTGGAAGGCAGGGGGCCAGCCAATACAACAGTGGACACAGGGCATTCAAGACACCAGTAGTGGAAAGCTTGGTGGAAGGCAGGGGGCCAGCCAATACAACAGTGGACACAGGGCATTCAAGACACCAGTAGTGGAAGGCTTGGTGGAAGGCAGGGGGCCAGCCAATACAACAGTGGACACAGGGCATTCAAGACACCAGTAGTGGAAGGCTTGGTGGAAGGCAGGGGGCCAGCCAATACAACAGTGGACACGAGACATGCAAGACCCCAGTAGTGGAAGGCTTGGTGGAAGGCAGGGGGCCAGCCAATACAACAGTGGACACAGGGCATTCAAGACACCAGTAGTGGAAGGCTTGGTGGAAGGCAGGGGACCAGCCAATACAACAGTGGACACGAGACATGCAAGACCCCAGTAGTGGAAGGCTTGGTGGAAGGCAGGGGGCCAGCCAATACAACAGTGGACACGAGACATGCAAGACCCCAGTAGTGGAAGGCTTGGTGGAAGGCAGGGGGCCAGCCAATACAACAGTGGACACAGGGCATTCAAGACACCAGTAGTGGAAGGCTTGGTGGAAGGCAGGGGGCCAGCCAATACAACAGTGGACACGAGACATGCAAGACCCCAGTAGTGGAAGGCTTGGTGGAAGGCAGGGGGCCAGCCAATACAACAGTGGACACAGGGCATTCAAGACACCAGTAGTGGAAGGCTTCGTGGAAGGCAGGGGGCCAGCCAATACAACAGTGGACACGAGACATGCAAGACCCCAGTAGTGGAAGGCTTGGTGGAAGGCAGGGGGCCAGCCAATACAACAGTGGACACAGGGCATTCAAGACACCAGTAGTGGAAGGCTTGGTGGAAGGCAGGGGGCCAGCCAATACAACAGTGGACACAGGGCATTCAAGACACCAGTAGTGGAAGGCTTGGTGGAAGGCAGGGGGCCAGCCAATACAACAGTGGACACAGGGCATTCAAGACACCAGTAGTGGAAGGCTTGGTGGAAGGCAGGGGGCCAGCCAATACAACAGTGGACACGAGACATGCAAGACCCCAGTAGTGGAAGGCTTGGTGGAAGGCAGGGGGCCAGCCAATACAACAGTGGACACAGGGCATTCAAGACACCCTGGACATGAACATGAGCGAGACACGGGAACTGGCAGGCATCTGGTTATGAAAGTGGGCTCTGGCGTGACGACGTTCTAAAACCACTTGTCATGTGATGATGATGACTAACCTTCCTGCGAACTCCAGGCCTACCTGGCCACATGTCTGTATATCGAAGATTGGCCAGGTGTAGGTACCAGTGTCTGTGAAGTTAGCGAATTGGGTCAGTCCTGTTGTCAATAGACATCTCTGTCTTACAGTGAGTAACAAATGGGATGTAAATTATTCGGGCAGTCCTAGTACAGCACAAGACATGACTGGCAAGTCCGATGAAAGGGAAAACAACAGGCACAAGAAAATCAAAACAACAAAGAGCGCAAAAAACCACAATACTTAACAGGAGATCAGGAAGTAATCCTATCAATATAAAAATTAGAAACGTAAAACGGAAATGTGAAACGGGAAAGGATTACTGGAAACGAATTGGAAAACAAAAACAAACAGGACATGGGATGCATGTGTGCGGTTATATATTTATGCGCGCGCGCGCACACACACACACACACACACACACACACACAATTATATGTCTTCTTCTTCTTCAGCGTTCCGAGCCATTGAGGTTCTTTGCTGCAAATACAATCCGTCTCCATTCGTCTCTCTGGTGGACCTTCTCTTGCCAGTCGTTGATTCCAAGTGCTTGTAGGTCTGTACATGTATTATCTCTCCACCGCCTTCTTGGTCTACCTCGGGATCTACGGTAATTTATTTCCTGAGTGTAAGCGAGTTTTGTTTCCCTATTATCTTCCATTCTTTCTATATGCCCCAGCCATTGTAGTCTATTAGCCTTCATGATACCAGTGATTAGCGGGGACTTAAACAGATCATAAATGTCTTTGTTACTTCTTCTTTTCCACTCTCCACTTTGTGCATCCCTAATGGGTCCAAAGATGCGTCTTAAAATTTTGTTCTCAAAGGTTTGTAACAAGGCTTCGTCTCCTTTCGTTGTACTCCAGGTTTCAGAGCCATACAGCACAACTGGTCAGATCAGTGTTTTGTATATTGTGATTTTGGTGTTACGAGATAGCGCATTTGATTTTAGTAGATGTTGTAGTGCATAGTATTTCTTATTTCCAGAGCTGATTCTAGTTTGTTTTTCATCCCTTATGATGTTGGAGCAGTTGAAGATTGTACTCAGATATTTGTATGTTTCCGTTCTTTTAATGGTCATATTATCTATTTGTATGTGGCCAGAGTTTCTAGCCATTCTGTCTCTTGAAATTACCATATATTCTGTCTTATCTTGGTTGATAACCAGCCCCATCTGTTGGGTTTTTTCCTTTAAGTGAGTCAATATTTCCAATGTCTTTTGTTCACTTTGCCCTATAATATCTATATCATCTGCATAACCAAGCAGCTTGGATGTTCCTCCAATATCACATTCCTCCTTTACCTTCCTTACAACTTTCTCTAGATCCAGATTGAAGAGTAGCGGCGATAGTGCATCACCCTGTTTCAAGCCAGATGTTATTTGGAAGGGGTCTGATTTTCTGCCTTTATATGTTACTATATTATAAGTATCTTCCATGCATAGTCTGGTCATGTTGATTAACTTCCTTGGTATTCCAAATTCCTGCATAGCATTCCATAGACTATTCCTATGGACACTATCATAAGCCTTTTTAAAATCCACAAAAATGTTATGGAGATCTCTTTTATATTCCCAATGTTTCTCGGCTATTCGTCGTAAGATAAATATCTGAACTATTGTTGATCTGTTTTGTCTAAAACCCGCCTGGTAGTCACCTAATATGTCTTCTGAGTATGGTTTTAGTCTATTTAGTAATACTGCGGATAGTATCTTATAGCTTGTGGACAGTAGTGATATTCCTCTATAATTTCCACATTGGAACTTGTCTCCTTTCTTAAAGATAGGTATCAATAATTACTCTTTCCAGTCATGGGGTGCCGGTCTCTCTGGCTGTGGGATTACAACACTTTCTCTCTGTAATCCCGTTTATCACGCAGAGTCTCGCAGCGGAGCGAGAACTGAGGTGGTTCGACCCCCGCTCGTGACTTGCGGATACTGAGCCGGCCGCTCAGAAAGCAATGGCAAACTACTGAGCGTAATCTTTCTTGCCAAGAGATCAACAGACAGCTGAAAGATGCTGCTGTTGACAGCTAAGTCCTGTAAAAGGATACGCAAAACATTTAAGTCATGGGGTAATTCTTCTGTCCTCCAGATTTTTATTATTAGTTCGTATAGCTTTAGATGTAATGCATGGCCACCTGCCTTTATAAATTCAGCAGCAATTCCATCAGTCCCAGTTGCCTTATTGTTTTTAAGTCGTGTGATTATATATAGGATTTCTTCAAATGTAGGTTCTTCAATTTGTGGTTCGCATGTTAGAACCTCTTCCTGTGGGAAAATGTTACTTGGAGCTTCACAATTTAGTAATTCAATAAAATATTCTTTCCATGTGTTGCACATTTCCTCATTGGTATTTATCATATTCCCATTTTTGTCTTTTAAACCATATGTGTTTTGTTGGTGCCCTCGTTTCATTGACTTCAGTTCTTTAAAAAATTTTCTGGATTCATTTTTCTGGTGATTAGTTTCCATATCTTTGATTATATTACTCATATATTCTCACTTCTGCTGTCTGACTATTTTTGTAGCCTCTTTACATTCATTTCTATAATGCTCTTCCTTTTGGATGTTATTGATGTCATTTAACCATACATGTCTGGCATTCTTCTTCCTAATGACAGCTTCTTCACATTTTTGATTGAACCATCTGTTCTTTCTATGCGTGGTTAACACACCGAGACATTCTTCTGCGGTAGACTGAATTGTATTCTTGATGTTCAACCAAGTTTGGTCAACGCTTTCCTCCAAAGGGTTTTGCAGAGTTTCAAGTTTACATTTTATTTCATCTGTAAATTTCTCTTTGACTGTAATGTCTTGCAGTTTTTCTCTGTTGTATGTTGGGTGTAATCTTTGTAATTTAGTATAGAAAGCTCTCTTAAGTTTTATTTTAAATTTTGCTCCAACGAGGAAGTGGTCACTGTGGCACTCAGCTCCTCTATAACTTCTGACTTGCTGTATGTTTGATGCATTTCTGTTGTTAATTATATGTGTATATGCTATATATCTCTGCAGCGTGTACCTGGCGAGATGCAGGGAAAATTGCCAGGAGCTAGGCGATAAATCGTGCAACTAATTGTTTGTGGCTACAGAGAAAACCTGAGGACAATATAACAGGACACTGTCCTGTCTGGAACCCACAATATAGGACACATAGTGAGAAAACCTGAGGACAATATAACAGGACACTGTCCTGTCCGGAACCCAAAAGATAGGGCACACACTGAGAAAACCTGAGGACAATATAACTAGGCGCTCTCTTGTCTGGAACCCACAAGATAGGACACACACATAGAAAACCTGAGGACAATATAACTAGACACTCTCTTGTCTGGAACCCATAAGATGGGACACACACAGAGAAAACCTGAGGACAATATAACTAGACACTCTCTTGTCTGGAACCCATAAGATGGGACACACACAGAGAAAACCTGAGGACAATATAACTAGACACTCTCTTGTCTGGAACCCATAAGATGGGACACACACAGAGAAAACCTGAGGACAATATAACTAGACACTCTCTTGTCTGGAACCCATAAGATAGGGCACATACTGAGAAAACCTGAGGACATTATAACTAGAGGCTCTCTTGTCTGGATCCCACAAGATAAGGCACACACAGAGAAAACCTGAGGACAATATAACTGGACAGTCTCTTGTCTGGAACCCACAAGATAGGACACACACTGGAAAAACCTGAGGACTATATAACTAGACACTCTCTGGTCTGGAACTCATAAGATAGGACACACACTGAGACAACCTGAGGACAATATAACTAGACACTCTCTTGTCTGGAACCCACAAGATAGGACACACAGTGAGATGGTGTGATTCAGGGGTCGAAATAGTCTGATGAAATGGTCACCATACATATTATGGGGGATACGGCGGTCGGAAATGCTGATTGTATGAGTTATATGGTGCCGTGTGGTCATGGCGGCTGATTGTATGAGTCATCTGGTGCTGTGTGGTCACGACGAGACTGGGACCCCACCTTTGTGGATGCCTGTCTTCAACAGATGGGCTAGAGAAATGCTATCTTAGTCCCTTGTGGCAAAGCAGGACATAAAGTGTTCGGACACTCATTGCGGAGATGGCACTGAAGGACAAACAGAAATATATCTCACAACACCATAACTGGACATCATTACTATAGCGAGTAGTTTCCCTTTTGTTTCCGGGTGCGATATGTTCACAATGAACTACCTAAACCAGTGGCGAAAACATCAACCTAGGCCGAATCCCAGCCTGCCTCTGTGTGCTGTGTGTGCTGTATGTGCTGTATGTGCTGTGTGTGTTGTGTGTGCTGTGTGTGCCATGTGCTGTTTATGTCATGTGCTGTGTGTGCTTATGCGCCGTGTGTGATGTGTGCTGTATGTGATGTGTGTGTGTTGTGTGTGCTGTATGTGCTGTATGTGATGTGTGTGTGTTGTGTGTGCTGTATGTGCTCTGTGCGCTGTATGTGCGGTGTGTGCGGTGTGTGCGGTGTGTGCTGTATGTGCTGTGTGTGCTGTATGTGCTCTGTGCGCTGTATGTGCGGTGTGTGCGGTGTGTGCGGTGTGTGCGGTGTGTGCTGCATGTGCTGTACTAAATTATGACCAGGTGATATTCTAACATGCTCCTCCACAGATGTGAAATTGCAGTTCTTGGCCTGGCACACCTCGATTGTATCCAGCACTGAAGATGTCAACAAAAATACAGTTCCCGAGAGGCTGGCATTTTGGAACCGGCTCGGGAGACATGTATTGACGCCGACCTCATTCCAGAGAAATGTCTTTACACCGACTTAATTCCGGGCGCAAAGCTTTTTCTGGGCTCGGGAGAACTCAACGCCAATGCTTCGGGAGTAAAAAGTTCAGACTGGTCTTCCCGAGGATTCACATTAAACAAACAAACCTGTCAACCAACCAGTCATCTTAGCAACCAACCAACCAACCAACCGACCAACCGACCGACCGACCGACCAACCAGCCAACCAACCGACCGACCAACCAACCAGCCAACCAACCGACCGACCGACCAACCAACCAACCAACCGACCGACCAAACAACCAACCAACCAACCAACCAACCAATCATGTTAGCAGCCAACCAAGCAACCAACCAGCCAACCAACCAATCATCTTAGCAGCCAACCAACCAACCAACTTAGCAGCCAACCAACCAATCATCCTAGCAGCCAACCAGCCAACCAACTAGCCAACCAATCAACCAATCATCTTAGCAACCAACCAACCAATCATCTTGGCTTCCAAC
>OY992885.1:6820706-6998206 GCA_963921405.1 Cepaea hortensis | reverse complement strand
TAGTGAGATGGGACGCCCGTGTGTATTGTACAGTAAATCATCCCTTGGCAGTTGGAAATCGGATGAGCGTAGCCTAACGGCGCTGCCCTGGCAAAATTTCGAGTTTAAAATCTACCCAAAATATTTAGGATCCTCGCCCGTGCTACGGAGTTTGTACACTGAGCTGAGATTCTCCAGACTCAGGTATGAGTTAGGAGTAGAACGGAGCACTTATGGGTTACACCCGTGTGCCGTAATGTTGATCCGTCGACTAAACTAAACTAAACTAAACAAAACTATCCTGTACAGGACGTCGCAGTCAACATCAGCATGTTGCGGCTGCTTGTGATTTCTTGACAAATTGACTTTCAGTAGTTTTTCTGAACGACTGCCACACATACCATTGTATGAAAACCAGTGCCAGGCAGTCTGCTTCCAAATATCCCGCAGCTGTGTTTCCAATAGCGTTTGTAACACCTTCACCACAGCGCCTGAGGTATTTTTGTAAATGTTGCATATCCCTTACAGGATGTTGCAGTCAACACCCGCATTTTCAGCTGCTTTTGATATACTACGTAAGATTACGCTCAGTAGTTTGCCACTGCTTTCTGAGCGATCGGCTCACATACCCCTAAGTTACCAGCGCGGCGCGAACCGCTAACGATTCTCGCGCAGCCGCGTTACTCACGAGAATATACGGGATTACGGAGAAAGACGTTAACTCCTAGGACCAGGGAGACCTTGAGAAAATACGTTATTTAAAAAAAAAAAACTGCCATCTACATGGTATAGTACCTTGAAGTGTAGGATAAGAGGGGGGAAGAGGAGAGGGGAATCTTGAGCCTGAGGAATTAAGGCCGGTTGGCTAATGTAGTCGCAGCGAACTGTGCAGGTTGGGGTTTTTAGGCAACAGAAACATAATACAGGTGGCACTAGACAACAGAAATATGTAGACATTACAGGTGACACTAGAAAACAGCAACATTCAGTGCCACGGTGGCATTAAGTTGTCACTCGTCACATCCACGTGACGCAACCGGCCACGGAAGGAACATGTGTATTGTAGGACTCCATCAGATACAGTTATATTGCATACATTCACCTTCTTTGAATGCCAACCAGTACTCAAACATGCATGATCTTGTTTCTGTGACGTGATTGGGGAACATCGATGTTCCAATTCGTATGTGGCCCAGACTTATGGGTGAGCCACAAATGGTCTTCACTTGCAGACGACAGGTTGGAATCCCGAGGTGAATCTTCCGTCCAATTGATATATTGCATACACTTCCGGTCGCCAGCATAGCGGTTAGGTATTGAACCGTTGGGGCCCGTGGCGTGTTTATGCTTGTGGCTACGGTTTGCAATCGCATTTTCCTCATGTTGGACTGGTAGTACATGGTTCCGTCGCCCTGCTACTGAATGAGTGCGTGGGCGACACTGTGAGCTGTGAAATTCGCGTGGAATGCTTTTACATCTGTCCTGTACAGTGACCTGCATGTTCGGAACAATGGCTACCGGCGGTTGCTGAATTGACTGTTTTGCCCTTTCGGTTTTACGAGTGCATTTTTCGGGAGACTCCTGGGAGTCGACGCTGAAGCTGCGGAGTTCGTGCTTTCTGCGACACTTTCGGCGGATCGCCCTGCGGTAAGAGACCGAGCCTTGTGAGAAAACCCAGGTCAATGATGTCCTTCTGGTGACTGCCGAGTCCTTAGTCCATTGACGATGAACTGTGGTATTCGTGGATGCATTTTGTGTTGGCATTCTGACGGCGGCATTATGCACAGTGTACCTGTGCAGGCTTGTTGGATTGCCGAGACTCCTGTTTGTTCCACTTTTCACATTGGACAGTGGGGAGCATTTTGTGTGATATTCGCTGGCACGGGAATGGAGCATAATGGGGACGACCCGGTGCCGTGAAGTTGGAACCCCGACCGACCGACCGACCGACCACCAGCCCGCCCGATATATTGCATAGTCTGTCCTCTCACCTCTACTCCTTTTCTTTGCTTAACTGAGTGCCCGCCGATACATGTCAATTATGTCTCACGCAATTTCTGTGGCTACAAAGGTTCCCCATCTGTGAATTACACCAACGGGGCAGTTTTGACGTGGATCTTCTGACGTCAGCGGTTGCTAAAATTGGGAATTGCCTGGTCAACTGGTTTCAGCAAACACATGACACAACATCGACATGTAGCTGGGGGACTGTGTGGGCTGGCGTCTGGTTGTAATGTTGCAGTGACAAGGCTAGATACAACAGTCCCGTGTACTGGCACACAGACCGGCATTTAGGCAGGCAGACAGACAGGTAGGGAGACAGACAGGTAGGGAGACAGGACAGACAGACAGACAGGCAGGCAGACAGACATACAGACAGACAGACAGATAGGCGGGCAGACAGACATGTAGGCAGACATGTAAGCAGACAGACATGTAGGCAGACATGTAGGCAGACAGACAGGTAGGGAGACAGACAGACAGACAGACAGGCAGACACACAGACAGACAGGGAGACAGACAGACATACAGACAGACAGACAGACAGGCAGACATGTAGACAGACAGACATATAGGCAGACATGTAGGCAGACAGACAGGTAGGCAGACATGTAGACAGACAGTCAGGTAGACAGAGATGTAGGCAGTCATATAGGCAGACAGACAGGTAGGCAGACATGTAGGCAGACAGTCAGGTAGACAGATATGTAGACATACATGTACACAAGCATGTAGGCAGACATGTAGGCAGACTGACAGGTAGGCAGACAGGTAGACAGACATGTAGGCAGACAGAAAGGTAGGCAAACATGTAGGCAGGCAGACAGGTAGGCAGACAGACAGACAGGCAGACAGACATGTAGACAGACATGTAGGTAAACAGACATTTAGGCAGACATGTAGGCAGACATGTAGGCAGACATGTAGGCAGACAGACAGGTAGGCAGACATTAGGCAGACAGACAGGCACACTGACTGGCATTTAGGCAGGCAGGCAGACAGTTACACAGACATGTAGGTAGACAGGTAGACAGACAGACAAGTAGGCAGACAGGTAGACAGACATACAGGTAGGCAGACAGGCAGGCAGGCGGACAAGTAGACAGACACGTAAGCAGACAGACAGGTATGCAGACAGACAAGCAGGCAGACAGGTAGGCAGGCATACAGGTAAGCAGGCGGACAGACAGACAGACAGGCAGACAGACAGGTAGGCAGAGAGGTAGACAGGCAGACATGCAGGCAGCCAGGTAGGCAGGCAGACAGGCAGGCGGCGAGACGGTCTGGTAAATAGTCATTTTAAAAGACAATAATACACCCACGCATATATGCACACACACACACACATCCACACACATATGCACACACATACACCCACACACATATGCATACACATACACCCACACACATATGCACACACATACACCCACACACATATGCACACACACCCACACATATGCACACACACACCCACACATATGCACACACACCCACACACACCCACACAGGTTACATGTCCGTTACAGGACGTTGTGATCAGCCCCAGGTTTATTCTATAGGCCATTGTACGTTCAGTAGTTTGCCAGTGGTTTCTGCGTGAGAAGTCGACGATAAAGTCTAACTGACAGGTATGTGGAATATAGACAGACAGACAGACAGACAGACAGACAGACAGACAGACAGACAGACAGACAGACAGACGGACGGACGGACGGACGGACGGGGGACGGACGGACGGACGGACGGACGGACGGACGGACAGACAGACAGACGGACGGACAGACAGACAGACAGATGGACAGACGGACAGACAGACAGATGGACAGACGGACAGACAGACAGACAGACATACAGACAGACAGACAGACACACGGACAGACGGACGGACACACAGACAAACAGACGGACGGACGGACAGACAGACAGACAGACAGATGGACAGACGGACAGACAGACAGACAGACAGACAGACAGACGGACAGACGGACGGACAGACAGACAGACAGACGGACAGACGGACGGACGGACGGACGGACGGACGGACAGACAGACAGACAGACAGACAGAGTGACAGACTGACTGACGATATATATATATATATATATATATATATATATATATATATATATATATATATATAGAGGGAGAGAGAGAGAGAGAGAGAGACAGAGACAGAGAGAGACAGAGACAGAGACAGAGAGAGACAGAGAGAGAGACAGAGATAATACAGAGAGGTGGAGAGAGATGAATAGAGATAAATATTTCTTGCCGAGATTAGAAAAATCAATGAGGAGTAAGGTATAATCTGTTTAATAATTCAGACAAGCAGACCCATGGACACACTCATAAACAAACGATGATCCCGCAAAGAATGGAACATATTTCCCCAGGGAGTGGTTTCATTGCGGAGCGCGGTTGATAAAAAGGCTGCCAAGTCAGCTTGTGGTTCAATTTTATGGCGGCAAGAAAAACATAAAACAGCTTATGGTAATGGCTATAAGGATAATGGCAATGATGATGGCAGCGATGATTGTGGGGATCAACGAAAATGACGATGAAATAAAGTATATTTCTGTGTAAATATGAACACGAACAAATTCGCTCCCTTTGCAGCATCCAGATGGAGTTATTTGCCCATGATTGTGTTATCAGTGAGTTCCGTTCTGTGCGTGAGTTCTTGGATCAGGCTGTCCTGTTCTTCCACTCTATGTACACTTCCCACGCCAGACTCTACCTCGGGGTAACGAGATAACAGAGTGAGCAGACAGTGACCAACACGCGTACTACAGGGACCAAGTTAAATGAAGCATGGAAGGGTTCAGAGAGGCAAACAGTTCGGCTTTACTCAACCAGTGCGTGACATCTGAACACAAGTCTTTTAACAGATGATTGGCACCCAGGAAGTGGGTTGCGGGTTTGAGGACGGGTGGCCAAGAGTCTCCGGTGTCTGCCTATAGCTTAAAGATTCTCGGGTCGATTGCCGACACAGCTAGGAACTTTGAACTCTAGCTTCTCTTGGGTAATGTCATCAGGTATCTAGCCTGTTCAGATAAAGACAGGCGAAATAACTTTATTCTCACGGGATCCACGAACTGGATAGACTGGTCAGGAAACAGAGTATAGAGGCCCATCATGGACGCATATATTGTGAGACACACAGACAGGCGTGCAGACAGGTAAACAGAGCGAATAAACATCATTTTCAAAGTGTTAAAAATTGAGAACGTAGGCTCGTCTAACATTTAGGCAGACAAACAAATAGACAGAGAGATAGTCAAAATAATGTATTCTGTAAATGAATGTAAACACAGTAGTCACGAATAATATGCCTGGCATATTTCGCTGCATCTGGTCAGGTGCATACCACAGAGCTATATATCATATGTGCATACCACAGAGTTATATATCATATGTGCATACCACAGAGTTATATATCATATGTGCATACCACAGAGCTATATATCATATGTGCATACCGCAGGGTTATATATCGTATGCATTGAATAAACCTTTGAGAACAAAGTTTTAAGACACATCTTTGGACCCATTAGGGATACACAAAGTGGAGAGTGGAAAAGAAGAAGTAACAAAGACATTTATGATCTGTTTAAGTCCCCGCTAATCACTGGTATCATGAAGGCTAATAGACTACAATGGCTGGGGCATATAGAAAGAATGGAAGATAATAGGGAAACAAAACTCGCTTACACTCAGGAAATAAATGACCGTAGACCCCGAGGTAGACCAAGAAGACGGTGGAGAGATAATACATGTACAGACCTACAAGCACTTGGAATCAACGATTGGCAAGAGAAGGTCCACCAGAGAGACGAATGGAGACGGCTTGTATCTGCAGCAAAGAACCTCAATGGCTCGGAATGCTGAAGAAGAAGAAGATTGAATAAATGAATTATACTTGAGGTGAAATGCTTAAAACACCTGGTCACTGATATTGTTGGGATGTGCGGCAGTTCAGGTGTTATTTGCGATTACTGTGAGGATTAGAAACGCTCCACATCGAACAATATCAGCGACTGATTTGGGCCAGGCAATAAATCATTCAACCTGGTGTTTGTGGCTTCTGTGTTTCAGTACAAGGACAGATCAAGGAGGTCTCGTGTGCAGGTTGCCAACAACAAACACTGTACTGCAGTTAAACATTGGATATGCAGGACTTAGGGCTCTGCCTTGGCAAATTCTTCGGGAAAAGAAACTATCCATTTGTGAACTGATAGATGCACCCAAAACCGTTGGCAAAATAGCGGAACAATTCAAGAAGCCATAAGCGAGCAAATAGCCGATAGTTGTCCGTCTTGTGTTGCTATCTTAAAGTCCATACAACCTACACACCAGGCGCGCGCTGCACACATGTAGTCCATAACCGGGCAGCTCTTCACTACAGATAAGTATCCTTTATATATATTTCTATGTAGATTTGTTCTTGTAGTTGTATCAGTGTATGCTAATTGTTTGTGTATGTTTTTTGCTTGTCTGCTGACGGAGGATATATCCGCAACGTCCATTTTATCGCTTGTGATTATGTTCTAGTAAAGGTTACCGATTCTACTCTTGTTTTCGTGCATCCACTCATTGCATCTTTAGTTTCATGTATGCCTGCATTCGGCGCTCGTGGCACTACTTGTGATATGTTCTTTGTCTATAACGAGGATTATAGAAAGCAAACCGAGGGGTCATCAGTGGTCCAACGGCCTCTGGGATCCCGGATGCTTTCATCGCACTAACGCGTTCTTCAGAGCTACATCATGACGGGATAATCGCGTCAGGGCAGGCGCTCAAGCGTGGATGTCCTTGAATAATGACAACACGAACAATTCACTGCACAATTTATGGTTGGCGTACTACGCGTTATCTCGTCAGGTGAAACAGCTCAACAACAGGTTCATAATAATATACAAGACATGATAGAAGTTAGCTGCATATCCTTGACATCAACTCCAACAATTTTTGGCTGTTTATGATTCCTGGGCAAGTTTTACGTTCAATAGTTTGCAATCAGGATGTTTTCAGTGAAGCTGAGTCGTAAAGACAACTTATCACAAACATCAGAAAGAGGCAGTCATCGTTTCTTGGCCACATTTTGAGAAGTCAAAAATTAACATATTGTGACAACTGGAAAGATTTGCGGAAAGAGGGGTGGGGGAAGACAGCGTGAGAAGATTCTTGACAGTCTTGTGTCATGGCACGGAAAAAGTGGGGTGGGGGAAGACAGCGTGAGAAGATTCTTGACAGTCTTGTGTCATGGCACGGAAAAAGAGGGGTGGGGGAAGACAGCGTGAGAAGATTCTTGACAGTCTTGTGTCATGGCACGGACAAGATTCAATACATGGATTGTTCCATGACGTCAGAGATCGTCATTGGCGAGAGATATGATCGCCCAGGCCAGTCGGCAAGGCACTGGGTGATGATGAAGAGTTTGCCATTGCTTTCTGAACGACCGGCCCTCATACCTAACACATGAACATACCAACACAAGGCGGTCTGCTGCCAAATCGCCCGCAGCTGTGTTTCGAATGCGGTGTGCAGGATTATGAAATACATTCGTAGTGATTTCTCCACGGATCCCCCACAAGATATGATAGTCTAAACCCACAGTCCATCCATCCATCGTGTGCCATGCCGGTAAGCCTGGGCGGTCATGTTCTGCCATCTCACTCCATCACCAGAGTCGTGGATCTGATCCGTGTTTCTGTTTCGACCATGCCACAAGGCCAAGCCATCCAGGTATTTACTTCTCGGTTTTCCCCTTGTTCTCTTCCCTTCGATCTTGCCAGATGTCACCAAGTTCTCCAAGTCACATCTCATAACATGCCCAAAAATTCTGACTGTCTACGTCTAATGTCTCTAATCAGTTTACGATCTTCATTTGTTTCTTGAAGGACTTGTTCATTGGTCTTTCTGGCTGTCCATGGTATTCTTTGCATTTTCCTCTGAAACCACATTTCCACAACCACCAGATGTTTAACAGCTTGTCTGCTCATTGTCCATGCTTCACATCCATACAAGAGTACAGGTTCTATGTAGCATCTCGACACACTGCCGACTGCGAAACATGGTGCTCAGCAGTCTTCGGGAAACCCCGCGTGGTTGACAGGCGATAGAAGACCGAATTCAGTTACCTCGCAACAACTGCTAATAATAATATGCGGGCATTAAGTTAACACACACGCCGCACGCACGCATGCACGCACGCACACACACGCGCGCGCGCACACACACAGAGAGGAGTTTCTTATACTGCATTTGAGGAAGATATTTGGGCACATTATCAGAAGAAATATACCGAAGAACTTGGTGACAACTGGCAAGATTGAGGGGGGAAAAGAACAAGGGAAAGTCAGGGGTAAGTATCTAGGTGGTTTGGCCACGTGGCATAATCGAAACTGAGCTGATCCACGACTCTGGTGATCGTGTGAGATGGCGAAACATAACCGCTCACGCTTACCGGCATGGCACGTGATGATGATTAGATGAACAAGTAAAGATTACCCAAATACATTGAGGTCATAGCAATTAGGAATCTAAAACCGCGGTTGTGCAGGCAGAAAGACGTCACAGTGATGTTGCGATTACCGTGGGGAATAACATTGCTGCACATTCCAACAGTATCAGAGACTAAGTGTGCTATATATTTCAACCAAAGTGTGATTCATTTATTCACTTCATGTGATTGTTAAATCTGCAGCATGCTCCCGGCGAGATGCAGCGAAATATGCCAGGCAATAAATCGGGCAACCTGTTGGTGGCTTCCGTGTGTACATTCATTAAGGGAATACATTGTTATGAATAAGACAAGGTGTGCGGTTCATTTCAGTTGAAAGGATTCATGACGCCACTTCATTATATGTTGAAACGGTATTCTGACGAGATACAGCGGAGTACTGCTTCTTCCTCTTCTTCTTCTGCTTCTGCTTCTTCTTCTTCTTCTTCTTCTTCTTCTTCTTCTTCTTCTTCTTCTTCTTCTTCTTCTTCTTCTTCTTCTTCAGCGTTCCGAGCCATTGAGGTTCTTTGCTGCAGATACAAATACAGATAGTACTACAGGCGAATAAAATGTGAAATATATTGTTTGTGAGGAATGTGAGAGAGATGGCGGGGGGAGGGGGGAGGGGAGGAAGAAAGAGAATACAGAGAGAAGCGACAGAGGGTGAGGCACCAGAGAGGGGGGGAGAGAGAGAGTTAGAGAGAGAGAGAAGGTGTGAGAAAGAAGAGATAGAAGGTGAGAGAAGCGATAGATAAGGTGAGAAATGAGAGAGAAGGAGAGAGAAGGAGAGAGAGAGAGAGAAGAGATAGTGGTGAGAGAGGAGAGAATGAGAAGAGATAGAGAGAGAGAAAAGAGAGGATGAGAGAAGAGAGAGCGAGAGAGAGAGCGAGAGAGAGAGAGAAACAGAGGAAGAAAGATGGGAAGAAGTGTGTGTGTGGATGTGATTGAGAGAGTAAGTAGACTGTCATCTGGCAAGCAGATTTCAGTGACGTCATACTCTGACAAAACTCCGGGGCTGCATCCCACACCCACACAGAGAGTAGTCCCGCGGTAACTGAACAAGCTTCGGATTGGTCACCCTCTGGCCTGGCTGACTTTCGTGGCTATGAGACCCGGTAGACGAACATTTATACTGCGAATTGGTCTGATCAGTCACATTCGCTACCGCCGTGGGTTGTAATTATTACCCCTCCTCCCCCACTTTTTGTTTTTTGGAAGCACAACGTAACAAACTATCCCCTGTCAAGACGGCAAGATGTCGGTAGTAGGACATCTTTCTTGTGACGCTAGCAGACGTGTTTGGGATTCAATGATAAAACCGCTGACTGTATTTTATACCATTAAACATACTGTGGCTGGCCGAGAGGCTAGAACGCCGGACTCTCATTCGAGAGACCCGGGTTCGATCCCTCGGTAAGGTGTCGGATTTTTTTCTGTGGGGGGCAAAAAGAAAATCCTAACCTGCACAGTTCGCGGCGACTGCACTAGCCAGGCGGCCTTAATTCCTCAGGCTCAAAGACCCTTCTGTCATACACCGCAAGGTACTATATTGGCAGTAAATGACAGTTTAAACATACTGTTTGTTTTCAAGTCATGGACAGACTTAAACAAACCAAGCTCAGATAATCCACAGCTCATCCGTGGAACAATGTTCCACTTGAATCAAAGACAACTCCAACCCCTAGACATACTATCGCAACCTGAACAGTACCTCAGTACATACAACGTTCAGGCATAATAATAATAATAATAATAATAATAATAATAATAATAATAATAATAATCATCATCATCATCATTCTCCTCATCATGGTACCTCTCCCTGCTAACAACAATCGCCGCGTCAAACATTAGTATTTACCGTATTAATGAGTCAAGTAGTAATGATATGTGCACATTTTCCATGTGGTATTAATGCATCTATGGCAAACTACTGAGCGTAATCTTGCCTAGTATATCAACAGCAGCTGAAAGATGCTGGTTTGACTGCAACGTCCTGTAAGGAATATACAACTAGAAAAAAAAAATAATGCATCTATGGTTACCGGTGCTGTTGCCCAAGACTGACCTCATACTTCTTCTTCTTCTTCTTCTTCTTCTTCTTCTTCTTCTTCTTCTTCTTCTTCTTCTTCTTCTTCTGCGTTCATCCGGAGTTTTTTTTTCCGGACGTGATTGCGTTGTGCCTGTTTACAGCCGAGCTGCATTCTTGCGCCGTTAGGCCGACACATCCGACTTCTGCGGGCATTTGTTGATCGGGTTAACCTTCCCGGAGACTGACCTCATACAAGATGCATGAATGAAATAGTGTATGAAAGGAGAGATATCAGAAGGACACAATGGCTGACGGGCTGCGGGCCCAATTCTTAATCTCTTGACAATACATTTCGTTCGTTCCTCCGTTCCTAGCATGGGTGAGAAACATTTTCATAAACATACCAAGAAGAAGAAACCTGTGTGTTTCCGGTCAATGTGTTGTACAGGTGTACAGCTAACGGCAGCCACTTGTATCCGGGGTTCAAACGCCGCCTTCTGCTGCCTTCACGGCTTTCACCGCAGGTAGCAAACAAGGAGGTACGTGACATAACTTCAGATGTTAGCCTTGGTCACGCTGCACCTGTAACTTGCAGAACAACTAAGAACACTACCTGTTAGGTCAGGCCAGATAAGGACCCCGCCCAGCCCCGTGGCCTGGTGGGTGTATGGTAGAAGCGGGTCAGCAAAGATCCCTCTGGATCCCTTGAAGCATATTAGCTATACGATGCTAGCCATGTATACACCAAGCGGCACCCGGTGGCTGATGTGGTTCACACCATGCAACCTGATTTACTTCCCACAACTTTGGCTTGTACCCGTGTGAAACTGGGTGTGACCCATCAGCATAGGACAATTAAACACCAACAATTCTAAAACACTATCGTATGTGTGGAAGTCACAAGAAATTACAATTGGCACCTAACTGAGAATATTCAATTATCACGTGGAATCTGTACTACTGTATGGAGCGGGAACACGGGGAGCGACTTAAACTATTACAAATAAACTGCAACCATTCCTGACTTGGTGCCTGCATAAAGTAGAGGATTAAAAAGATATGACAGAACCACCCATGTGGGGCTCATGGAGAGAACTAGACAACCACCCATGTGGGGATCATGGAGAGAACTAGACAACCACCGATGTGGAGCTCATGGAGAGAACTAGACAACCACCCATGTGGGGATCATGGAGAGAACTAGACAACCACCGATGTGGGGATCATGGAGAGAACTAGACAACCACCGATGTGGGGATCATGGAGAGAACTAGACAACCACCGATGTGGGAATCATGGAGAGAACTAGACAACCACCCATGTGGGGATCATGGAGAGAACTAGACAACCACCCATGTGGGGATCATGGAGAGAACTAGACAACCACCCATGTGGGGATCATGGAGAGAACTAGACAACCACCCATGTGGGGATCATGGAGAGAACTAGACAACCACCCATGTGGGGATCATGGAGAGAACTAGACAACCACCGATGTGGGGATCATGGAGAGAACTAGACAACCACCCATGTGGGGATCATGGAGAGAACTAGACAACCACCGATGTGGAGCTCATGGAGAGAACTTGACAACCACCCATGTGGGGATCATGGAGAGAACTAGACAACCACCCATGTGGGGATCATGGAGAGAACTAGACAACCACCCATGTGGGGATCATGGAGAGAACTAGACAACCACCCATGTGGGGATCATGGAGAGAACTAGACAACCACCGATGTGGGGATCATGGAGAGAACTAGACAACCACCCATGTGGGGATCATGGAGAGAACTAGACAACCACCGATGTGGAGCTCATGGAGAGAACTTGACAACCACCCATGTGGGGATCATGGAGAGAACTAGACAACCACCGATGTGGAGCTCATGGAGAGAACTAGACAACCACCCATGTGGGGATCATGGAGAGAACTAGACAACCACCGATGTGGAGCTCATGGAGAGAAGACAACCACCCATGTGGGGATCATGGAGAGAACTAGACAACCACCCATGTGGGGCTCATGGAGAGAACTAGACAACCACCCATGTGGGGATCATGGAGAGAACTAGACAACCACCGATGTGGAGCTCATGGAGAGAACTAGACAACCACCCATGTGGAGCTCATGGAGAGAACTAGACAACCACCCATGAACCAAGATGTGAGGTAAAGATGCCGGTTCAGGATAGGACACGCACAGGGAAAATCTGAGAATTATATTACAAGGAAGGCCTTTGTATGGAGTCCACAGGGCAGGGTAAATAGAGGAAGACGAGGATACTAGTACAAGCAGAGACAGAAATGAACAATGTGGGGAGAACAGAACAATGTGGGGAGAACACTAGTACAAGTAGAGAGTGACATGAACAATGTGGGGAGGACACTAGTACAAGTATAGACTGACATGAACAATGTGGGGAGGACACTAGTACAAGTATAGACCTACATGAACAACTTGGGGAGGGCACTAGTACAAGTAGAGAGAGACATGAACAATGTGGGGAGGGCACTAGTACAAGTAGAGAGTGACATGAACAATGTGGGGAGGACACTAGTACAAGTAGAGAGTGACATGAACAATGTGGGGAGGACACTAGTACAAGTAGAGAGAGACATGAACAATGTGGGGAGGACACTAGTACAAGTAGAGACAGACATGAACAATGTGGGGAGGACACTAGTACAAGTAGAGAGTGACATGAACAATGTGGGGAGGACACTAGTACAAGTAGAGAGTGACATGAACAATGTGGGGAGGACACTAGTACAAGTATAGACCTACATGAACAACGTGGGGAGGGCACTAGTACAAGTAGAGAGAGACATGAACAATGTGGGGAGGGCACTAGTACAAGTAGAGAGTGACATGAACAATGTGGGGAGGACACTAGTACAAGTAGAGAGTGACATGAACAATGTGGGGAGGACACTAGTACAAGTAGAGAGTGACATGAACAATGTGGGGAGGACACTAGTACAAGTAGAGAGTGACATGAACAATGTGGGGAGGACACTAGTACAAGTAGAGACTGACATGAACAATGTGGGGAGGACACTAGTACAAGTAGAGAGTGACATGAACAATGTGGGGAGGACACTAGTACAAGTAGAGAGTGACATGAACAATGTGGGGAGGACACTAGTACAAGTAGAGACCGACATGAACAATGTGGGGAGGAGACTAGTACAAGTAGAGACCGACATGAACAATGTGGGGAGGACACTAGTACAAGTAGAGAGTGACATGAACAATGTGGGGAGGACACTAGTACAAGTAGAGACCGACATGAACAATGTGGGGAGGAGACTAGTACAAGTAGAGACCGACATGAACAATGTGGAGAGGACACTAGTACAAGTAGAGAGCGACATGAACAATGTGGGGAGGACACTAGTACAAGTAGAGAGTGACATGAACAATGTGGGGGAGGATATAGACCGACTGTCTGGGTTACCCAAGATGGCAGAGCGTGGAGTGAGCAGGTCCACGGCCTGTGCCCCAAGGGACGAGAGAGGGTGACAGAAGAGGAAAGAACTCATACTCTCCACACTGCCTGTGTATTCTGCCCCAGTTTATCAACGAATGGCATGTGTCCAGTGAAGACATTAGTGCCATATTTTTGGAACCTGCAAATGTCATTTGCGATCTCTATGTCAACTTAATACAATCTGTCGGCTGTTTGTCCCCGGGACATCCTGGCAATATTAAATATTCCCCAAGGGGAGGGAACTCAAACATTGGCTGGTTGTGTTGTCTCCCGCCAGGCATTACCGGACAAACAAAATGGGTTCCTGACAAAACAAGTCGGTTTGTTCCTAATCCTCTTCTCTGTGTGTCGGACTCCACTTCACGGTTCACAGTTGATGCGAACTTGGTCTCTAGGAATGTATGGCTTCCCTGGCCTCTATTGTTGCCTAAAACCAGGCCACGGCGCCGTTCCGACACACCAAGTGCAGAGCCAGAACTTCGATCTGAGTAATGGAAAGAATGCGACGAGAACAGTGATTGGTCAGCTCACTCCATACAACCGTGGCCCGAGACTGTTCACACACAAGTCTCTCTCATGGGAACTATATCCAGTTATCTGCAGTTGGTTTCCTAACGTGCCCAACACGGGTCTACTTTCCTGCCCTTATCCAAGCAGGTTAGACGTTTGATCCACTACATCATGATCCGGACGAGTTTGAAATATGTGGGCTCCATGTTCCCTGTCTTCTCGAGTCAGGAACTGTAAGCCACAAGGTCACATTCCTGGACTGTGGGGTTACCGGCACTTCAGTACAACAATCAAAACAACCTGTGAATTAGTGTCGCATTTCGAGCCGCTACAGGTGGCATGCTGTCTGCAGAGACACGACGCTGGGGCGACAAGGAGAAACTTTGTGAAGGACGAGGAAATGTGTCCGTGGAAACGGGTACTGGATGACACAAAAGCAAATGGAAGGTTGTGAAGGACGAGGAAATGTGTCCTGGAACCGGGTACTGGATGACACACACGCAAGGGGAAGGTTGAACTGATCGGGGCAAGTGCCAGTAACGTACTAAAGTCGAGAGTGTCAATTCAATGCACCGGGTTTTACCCCGACTCGCCCGGTCTCTCTCCACGGAACAGGGAGCGGTTTGTCGAGATCCTCGGACAGAACACGAACTCCGTAGCTCCAGCGATGACCCGCGGGGGTCTCCGGAAATAACTGCCCCTGTGGTCTCAACAAAGGGGCCCTGGGAACGAACGCACCACATTCAGGACGCAGGGCAGGCGATTTAACACTTCGCCACGGGGCAGGTGGCACGAATACCTCCACACGTACCAATCATACAAACTTATACAAACACTGATCCACATGTACCAATCATACATGCTGGTACAAACAATGATCCACTTGTATCATTCATTTACGCTGGTACAAAAACTGATCCCTATGTACCGATCATACATGGGGGTACAGAAACATTCCACAAGAGGAGATCAAGCTCAGAATAGATGAAGGACGGGAAAGAAACCCCATAGAAGAAGTATGGAGGACAAAGAACACAGTAAACTAACTAGTAGCGGCCCACGTCAGACGAGAAACCTTAGACCTCAAGTCATTTGTTATTTATGGCGCTCGGTCCCCAGGTTGTATGACTCAACTGCCACTGGCAAGTGCTGTCCTAACTGTAGAACTAACATTAAGACATCCATATATCAATATACTCAATCATTTATTTCTTCATTCACTAATATGTTCAGTTGTTCATTTATTCATTTGTCCATTCATTCACGATGTTTTCATTTTTGTCATGTGATCTTACGGTTTCTCTTATCCCTTCTGTTTCTAACACACATGTTACAGTCTTGTTTAGCCTCTCCTCCTCTACCCTAGGGGGATTGGGGGAGTGGGGGGGGGGGGTCTTGAGGTACCTTACAGTCTTTTTTTTATCCTTTCCTCGTCTACCCTGGGATGTAGAGGTGTCTTTCAGTCTTATTGAGTCTTCCCTCTTCTACCTTGTGGGGTAGTGTAGCCTTAGTCTGTGTAGTCTTGTTTCTCTTACCCTGGGATG
This sequence comes from Cepaea hortensis, assembly GCA_963921405.1. NCBI lineage: Eukaryota > Metazoa > Mollusca > Gastropoda > Stylommatophora > Helicidae > Cepaea > Cepaea hortensis. The sequence goes on along the minus strand of OY992885.1, from coordinate 6,982,146 downwards.
TAGAGATACCCAACAGTTGCATTTAATCTGACATCTTCTACCCAGGCGTGTAGAGGCACATAGCCGTTCAATGCACTTGCACAATTGCACAGTTGTACGCACCACTGGTTTGCATACATGAGGTCTGGAGTTGGTTGGTTGGTTGTGACGCCCCTGAAAGACTGAGTCTTTACCCTTAATCCGAAGCACTGGCTTGCAGAATATCTATTCCCCGACAAGGGCTTGCATTGATCAGATGAAGGTTGTCGTGGACACTTTTCTTCCCACCTTGTACGGAAGTGCCGTCTCCGCGGAGACTGTTCGATGATTTCTTTCCCCTTGTCAAGCACAGAAAACAGCGGGGTGTGCCAGATCGCGACTGCAACTTCACATCCATCATCCATGAACGGGCATACCAGGATGTCAATAGTAGGTCATGATTCAGCAGATATTGACTGGTTGGGATGTGACCCAGTTTGGTCATGCTTCCTCAACAGGTTGTAGCTGTCTCACTGTCCACAAAATCAACCCACTGCCCAGGGGGAGACAAATTCAGGAAACGCCCATTGTGGGATGGGAAACGGGAGGCGACGCCCACGTGTCAACGGCAACCAGTTGTGGTTCTACCCCGGTCCACGTGGACTCTGGCGGTGTCTGGAACTACCCTTGTTAACCCATTTTGTCCAAGTCATGAACTTCTCCTGGATGACACAGATAGCTGATAGGGAACCCACGTATATCCAAGAAAAGTGAATGAGTTAAGAGGAACGTGATGTGATGGTTGTAACAGAATATACACAACGTCTGAGCCTGAGACAGGCTCCGAGTATGGGGGGGGGGGGTGTGAAGAGGGAGAGAGCAGGAGAGGAAGAGAGGAGAGACGGAGAGGGCGAGACTGGGGGAGAGAGTGGGAGATGGATTACGCAAGTGAGAATGGAGACAGTAGGCAGGTAGACAGTAAGACCGGACACAGCAAGACGGGAGACAGTAAGATAGGAAACAGTAAGACTGGAGACAGTAAGATGGGAGACATTAAGATGGGAGACATTAAGATGGGAGACAGTAAGATGGGAGACATTAAGACAGGAGACATTAAGATGGGAGACAGTAAGACGGGGAACAATAAGACGGGAGACAGTAAGACTGGAGACAGTAAGACGGGAGACAGTAAGACGGGAGACATTAAGGTGTGAGACAGTAAGATGGGGAACAATAAGACGGGAGACAGTAAGACTGGAGACAGTAAGATGGGAGACAGTAAGATGGGAGACAGTAAGATGGGAGACAGTAAGACGGGAGACAGTAAGATTGGAGACAGCAAGACGGGAGACAGTAAGACGGGAGACAGTAAGACAGGAGACAATAAGATGGGAGACAGTAACATGGGAGACAGTCAGACAGGAGACAGTAAGATTGGAGACAGTAAGATGGGAGACAGTAACATGGGAGACAGTCAGACAGGAGACAGTAAGATGGGAGACAGTAACATGGGAGACAGTAAGACGGGAGACAGTAAGATGGGAGACAGTAAGACGAGAGACAGTAAGATGGGAGACAGTAAGATGGGAGACAGTAAGATGGGAGACAGTAAGACGGGGAACAATAAGACGGGAGACAGTAAGACTGGAGACAGTAAGATGGGAGACAGTAACATGGGAGACAGTCAGACAGGAGACAGTAAGATTGGAGACAGTAAGATGGGAGACAGTAACATGGGAGACAGTCAGACAGGAGACAGTAAGATGGGAGACAATAACATGGGAGACAGTCAGACAGGAGACAATAAGATGGGAGACAGTAACATGGCAGACAGTCAGACAGGAGACAGTAAGATGGGAGACAGTAAGATGGGAGACAGTCAGACAGGAGACAGTAAGATGGGAGACAGTAAGACGGGAGACAGTAAGATGGGAAACAGTAAGACGAGAGACAGTAATATGGGAGACAGTAACATGGGAGACAGTCAGACAGGAGACAGTCAAATGGGAGACAGTCGGACGGGATACAGTAAGACAGGAGACAGTAAGACGGCAGACAGTAAGACGGGAGACAATAAGACGGGAGACAGTAAGATGGGAGACAGTAAGATTGGAGACAGTAAGATGGGAGACAGTAAGAGTGAAGACAGTAAGACTGGAGATATGAAGACATGAAACAGTAAGACGGGAGACAGTCAGACGGGGGACAGTAAACGGGAGACATTAAGACGCGAGACATTAAGACGCGAGACAGAAAGACGGGAAATAGTAAGACGGGAGAGAGTAAGACGGGAGACAGTATGACAAGAGACATGCTAGCACAACTTGTCACCAACCAACCTGCAACCATAGGAGAAACGGGTTGCTATATCATATATGTAACTGTATGTATTCCCCGAAATTAAAATACAACAAAAACAAGTAGTAAACAAACATGTTATGGCCTCTATACCGATGAACTCACTATGCGTGTATGCCCCCCCCCCCTTTATGCAACACACTGCTCTGAGACAGAGTATCGTAGTTACGCAAGAAAATACTGACCGACTTACAGTGAGTTACTAGAATAGACTATACTAACACGTATCAACAACAAACAAGAGAACTCACCTCAAAACCTGCGTCTCGACGGCCCTCATAGTAGTCTCCATCTTACTTCAACAACTTATTCAATCCTTCACAACACAGCACGGATTACCCCGCTTTGAAACGCAACAGTCGATGACGTTATGCGCATGTCGTTATGGCAACACAGTGAACTTATGATAATGCTCGGCCGTGGGGAATTTCATTAATTGTCCAAAAATGTTCAATATGGCTTTGTTCAGCTGTCTGTGGCAACGCTGGCTTTGCGAAACGCCAACAGTTTGAACACCGAAACCTGGAATAGTTCCTACGACTGAACTTGTCGGCTTGTACTAAGGCCAGGTCCTAATTTCTAAAAATTAATACAACATCTTCAAATATACACATATATATTTAACGTGGTACAGACATCTCGAGAAATGTCTCTCGCGAGATGCAAAAACAAGCATGAATGCCACAGCGAGACTGCCCCCCTCTCTCCTCGTCTCACGTTGTTATTTTCTCTCTCGCTCAACTCTGTGTTTTATCGATCTCCGAGCCCGGGCCGAGGGCGGAACCGAACAAGTGTCTTCACACATTCAGGTCAAGTCGGTGTAGCACGAAGGAATGAATACTTGTAGCGGACGTGTCGACCTACGGTATTCGTCAGGGCAACGACTGTCTGACGTTGGCACCGAATGATCTACAACAGCGTCATCAAAATAGGTACAGTGTGGCCCCGATATTGCGTGCATATAAAGTGGTAACCCCAGAGGAATGGGGGAGCAGAGGGAGCGAATAACCACCCGATCATAAATAGCGTCCTACTTACAGCTTAGCGTCTTGTTCAAGTTCCCCGGTCTACTTTAGTGAACATTTGTTGCTACATGTCATGTTAACTCCCAGCCATAGTGGTGACACAGGAAGCCTGCACATGTGTAATACAGATTAATGTATATAGTGTACCAGGTAGCAACAGATCCACGTATATAGTGTGTAAGGTAGTAACAGATCCACGTACATAGTGTACCAGGTAGCAACAGATCCATATATATAGTGTACCAGGTAGCAACAGATCCAGGTATATAGTGTACCAGGTAGCAACAAATCCATGTATACAGTGTACCAGGTAGCAACAGATCCACGTATATAGTGTATCAGGTAGCAACAGATCCACGTATACAGTGTACCAGGTAGCAACAGATCCACGTATACAGTGTACCAAGTAGCAACAGATTCACGTATACAGTGTACCAGGTAGCAACAGATCCACATATATCGTGTACCAGGTAGCAACAGATCCACGTATACAGTGTACCAGGTAGCAACAGATCCACGTATACAGTGTACCAGGTAGCAACAGATCCACATATATCGTGTACCAGGTAGCAACAGATCCACGTATACAGTGTACCAGGTAGCAACAGATCCACGTATATAGTGTACCAGGTAGCAACCTATCCATTTATAGAGTACTCCAGGTAGTAACAGATCCATTTCTAGAGTATTCTAGGTAGTAGCAGATCCATTTATAGAGTACTCTAGGTAGTAACAGGTCCATTTATAGAATATTCTAGGTAGTAACAGATTCGCTTATATAGTGAGCTAGGTAGTAATAGACCCATTTATAGAATATTCCAGGTAGCAACAGATCCATTTACCTAAGTTAGTAACAGATTCATGTATAGAGCTTTTGAGATAGTAACAGATCTAATTACGGTGTTCTAGTTAGTATCATATCTATTTACTGGCTGTTTCAGGCAGTAACCGATCTATTTATAGAATGCTCGAGATAATAAAAGATCCATTTATATAATATTCCAGATAGTATCAGATCCGTTTACAGAGTATTTGAGATAGTATCAGCTCTATTTACATAGTGCTCCAGGTAGTGAGATCCATTTATATAGTGTTCCAGGTAGTAACAGATGCATTTATAGAGTGTTCCAGGTATTACAGATCAATTTATAGTGTTCCTAGTAGTAACATATCCATTGATAGAGTGCTACGTTTTATTTTCAGCGACCAAAATCACATCATCAGCATAAGGCAGTGCCGGGTGTCAAGATAGAGTAATGATGACTGAATAACGAGACGTTAAGAGTTACAGGTGGTTGGTTGTACAGTAGTTCATCTTAAAACAGACCATAGCGAGATAGAAACGCATGACATGTACAGAAAGCCAGTCAGCCGGCTAGTCTGTGAGATCTAGTGACAAAAGCACTAGGAAAGTTCATGACCCGAGTTCCGAAATGGGAATGAACGAGATAGGCAGCTTAGCGACAAGTCATACAAGTTATCGTCAAGTCGAACACGCCAGCGACAAGCCATACAAGTTTAGCAAGAATTCATACAAGTTAGCGACAAGTCATATAAAAGACGCAAGTAGGACGGACAACAGATCAACATTACTCCCACAGCTACTGGCATAATATTTACACTCAACACTATAACTAGCCTTCTACATCATAAGCGGATTCGCTAGCGACATTCTGTTAATAATCAGAGAGCGCGAGCGTGCAATTTGAAGCTAGAATGAGCGATGGAAAGTTCCAGCAGATGATGGCAGTTTTGATCATCGAGTGTAAGCGGCAGTAAGAATGAGTGAATTCTCGTGCATTGTGCACGAGACAGAGTAATCAGCTGATTTATTGAGCTGTACCAAGTAGCGGGAGAGATCGAGAGTACAGCGTGAGGAAGGTTGTGACGGTTGGATTGTGTTGACATTATGGAGGGCCATCCAGCGTCCTGCCCACGATATACAGGTGTATAAGCACGACTGTCTGCTGTAACCACAGGTATCTCACTCTACTGTGGGAGTATGTGGGATCTACATACTCTGGGAATACATGTTATACCAGCTGGTGAGTTGTCTAGGGCCTATTTGTCCCAGCATCTGCCAGATTCCTGTGTGCACGAGCCATAGTGTCCCGTCATCATTGTCAGCAGTGGTGTCCCGAAGTCAACACTTCCACATGGGTGTCTGGGCATGCACGTGATTTAAATCATGCCCACCAACTGATATGTCTGTCATGTTTGTCAGGTATGTCATGTCTGTCATGTCTCTCATATCTGTCATATATGTAAAGTTTGTCATGTTTGTGATTTCTGTCATATCTGTCAGGTATGTCATATATGCAGTGTCTGTCAGGTCTGTCAGGTCTGTCATGTCTGTCGTTTCTGTCAGGTCTCTCATATCTGTCTTGTCTGTAATGTCTGTCAGGTCTATCGTGTCTGTCATGTCTGTCATCTCTGCTCTGTCAGGTCTGTCAGGTCTGTCATGTCTTTCAGGTTTGTCAGGTCTTTCAGTCCTGTCATGTCTGTTATGTCTGTCAGCTCTGTCAGGTCTGTGGTATCTGTCAGGTCTGTGGTATCTGTCAGGTCTGTCACGTCGGTCACATCTGTCAGGTCTGTCATATCTGTCAGGTCTGTCATATCTTCATGTCTGTCATATATGTCAGGGCAAATTACTGAACGTAAAAAATGCTCAATAAATCACAAACCGCCAGTAAATGCTGGGATTAAATGCAGCGTCCTGTACAATAAAGGACGTGTAGCTATAACACTAGTGCTTCGTTTGACAGGACAGAGAATACTAATGTAAAACACAATAATACACCTGTTTTACTATGGTCGTGACGATTTCGTGAATTATACTGTCTGTGTGAATTATAGTATCTTTGTGAATTATGCTGTCTGTGTTATTTTACATAAACATTAGTTTCTGACTGATTGTGAAGGAGGACTCTGGTGCTTTTGCTGAGACCACAAGTAGCCTGACTATGGAAGTCATGGCAGTAAGTAAAGCAATAACATGGCTTGAAACACGGACATTCACTAGGGCATGTTTCCTTAGCGACTCATTGAACATGATCAAGAGGATAGAGATGGGGGGGGGGGGGGTCCGAAGAGAGTGGTTGCTGTCTCTGGAGCGGTCTCGGCTGGCAAAGATTAGTTTCATCTTCGTGCCAGGGCATGCGGGAGTACAAGGAAATGAGCGGGCTGACAAGCTCGCAGGTGAGGCTACTGTGAAGGCGGACACGCCATGGACCAGGCTGACATTCTGAATGCTCTACGAGAAGTAAGTGATAACTGTGAACCTACAACCATGGCCAGACTGCGAGAACAGCAAATTAAAAGAGGAGTGGCCAAACAAGAACACTACGCAGGAAGCCAAAGAAGATGGATAAACCAACACAGAACTGGTGTCGGTAGCCGCTACACGCTGCGGGATTTGCTGAGGAGGGGATCCGAGCACTTATAGACTGAATGGTTCGATGTGCAATGAGGATGATCTTTCGACTAACTTCTGACTGGTTTGTTTGTCAACATGTTTCTGTATTGCAAGCTAACCTATGTTCCTGGCACGCAGACTTCCGCTGTGCCTTGTATATGTCACCCCTTCCTCTCGTATCACATGGTTCCAGAGTGCCTGGAACTGTAACCCACCTAGGCAGGATGGCGACCCTACAGAGAACCCAGAGACCCACCGAGGCAGAATGGCGACCCCACAGTGAACCCAGAGACCCACCGAGGCAGGGTGGCAGGGACGTTCTGCCGTGTTGTTGTGACATGAACTGGACCAGCCAGGGACGTTCTGCCGTGTTGTTGTGACATTGTAGGTCAGCATGGCCAAGTGGATAAGAACGCGTGTTCTTAAACATCCGGTGTGTTGATGCCGAGGTCAGGGGTTCCTCTTCTGCGTTCATACGGAGTTTTTTTTTTTCCTGACGTGATTGCGTTGTGCCTGTTTATAGCAGAGCTACGTTCTTGCGCCGTTAGGCCGACACACCGACATCTGCGGGCATTTGTTGACCGGGTTAACCTTCCCAGAGGTTAGAGGTTCAACCCCTACACCGGACAGTTGGACTAAAATGTTGACCTGTCGTCCTTGACTTGGGGACGTAAATTACAAGTACCTCTGAAGTCGGAGAGGGTTCGCCTGATGGCGAGGGCCACTGTTTATAGGGAGAGCAAATCCACACGCAAAATCTGGACTACGCTTGAGCTCAAAGCGAGAGAGCGCCAAAAAAAAGCAAAAACAAAAAACCAAGGCAAGACACGGAACACGGAAGGATGCATCTAGGGCGACAGGATTGTCGATGTCTTCATACAAGTCGTGAGAATAATCAACAGGAATTTGTTGATATAAGACAGACGGACAGACAGACGCATGGTGGGGTGGATTTGATTGAAGCACGACCACTGAGAGGTGGGGGGGGGGAGATGGCGCGAGAGACGGGGGAGAGGCAGGGGGAGAGGCAGGGAGGGAGATAGCACGAAATTGGTGTGAGAGAGAGATAGAGAGGGAGAGAGCGCAAGAGAGGGGGAGCGAGAGGTAGAGAGGAGAGAGAGCGCAAGAAAGGAAAAGAGAGAGAGATAGAGAGAGAGAGATAGAGAGAGAGAGAGAGAGAGAGTCAGGGAATGAGAGAGTGCGAAAGAGGGAGAGAGAGGGGAGAGAAACTAAACATATATGGAGAGAGACAGTGCGAGAGTGAGAGGTAGGGAGAGAGATAGCGCGAGAGAGGGAGATAGAGAGGTGTAGAGGGGGGACAGAGCGCGAGACAGAGGAAGAGAGAGAGAGAGAGAGAGAGAGAGAGAGGGGGAGAGAGTGCGAGAGAAAGAGAGAGACTGTTTGTAGTAAAGTGCTTTACAAGCTGGACAAACTGAAAACAGGAAAATAAATACATTCCAAAAACAATTATGGAAGAGACTTTTGTGAGACAGAACTAGAAGACATGAACGTTAAAAGAAATCCGTCCAGCGACATGCAGATCTCGGGGCTTGCTGCACGACTGAAACATAAACACATGATTCACATTACGACAGGTTTCAAGTGTTCACTTTCAGAACATTTAAATTCACACAACGGCGGTAGTTCACATTTCATCCCGAAATACTTGCAATGTTAGCTTATATTCTCACGTATTAATATACATTATATAAATTAACGTATATAATTAATTTAAAGTATATAATATAAATATCCACATGTGATGAACAAGCGGTCGGTGCGGTACTAGGGTATCCTGATATGAACAGACCGAGGTGCGCGCACATACCGATGTCAAGCGCGCACACACCAGGTTAGATATGTGTCAATTAAGATGTTGTAACTGGTGCTTCCGCTGGGCCCGTCGCCTGATTTACGGCACACGGTGAGGCTATCTGGGCCGGCTCTGTACTTATATCAGCCCCGCCGCGCGAGGCTGGCCGAGGGCCAGATAACAACTCTGATTACAGATGTGACTGCGACACATGTTACCGCTTCTTGGAGGTACATCTTAGGATATTTTAAGGGGCTGTTGTTCGACTCTCTCCCTCTCTCGAGCTATGTCTGTCTCTCCCTTCCTCCACTCTCTCTCTCTCTCTCTCACGCTTGTTTGTCTGTCTCTCCCTCCATCACTCCAATCTCTCTCACTGTGTCTGTCTCTCTCCCTCTCTCGCTTGCCGTGTCTGTATCTCCCTCTCTCCCCCCTCTCTCTCTCTCGAACTGTGTATGCTGTCTGTCCCTCCCTCCCCCCTCTCGCTACCTCTCGCCCTCTCTCTCTCTCTCTTGCTCTGTCTCTCTCCGTCTCTCCCATTCTCTTGTGCTGTCTGACTGTATCCCTCTCCCCTCTTCCTCTGCTAGGGTGGAGGGGGGGGGAGTGATTCATCATGTGCCCCCCCCCCCCAAGAATATAGGTTCTCAAACTGGGAGCAAGGCCACACTGAGTGAGAGTGTGTCATGTGTGTAGTTGGGGGTTGGTATGTGTAGTTGGGGAGATTGGTATACGTGGTTGTGGGGGGTTGGTATGTGTGGGTGTGGGGGTTGGTATGTGTGGGTGTGGGAGCTTGGTATGTATGGCTGTGGAGATTGGTATGTGTGGTTGTGGGGGTTGGTATGTGTGGTTGTGAGGATTGGTATGTGTAGTTGGGGAGATTGGTATACGTGGTTGTGTGGGGTTGGTATGTGTGGGTGTGGGAGCTTGGTATGTATGGCTGTGGAGATTGGTATGTATGGTTGTGGAGATTGATATGTGTGGTTGTGGGGGGTTGGTATGTGTGGCTGTGAAGATTGGTATGTGTGGTTGTGGAGATTGTTATGTGTGGTTGTGGAGATTGGTATGTGTGGTTGTGAAGATTGGTATGTGTGGTTGTGAAGATTGGTATGTGTGGTTGTGGAGGTTGGTATGTGTGGTTGTGGAGGTTGGTATGTGTGGTTGTGGAGATTGGTATGTGTGGTTGTGGGGATTGTTATGTGTGGTTGTGGGGATTGGTTTGTGTGGTTGGTGAGGAGTATGTGTGGTTGGTGAGGAGTATGTGTGGTTGGTGAGGAGTATGTGTGGTTGGTGAGGGGTATGTGTGGTTGTAGAGATTGGTATGTGTGGTTGGTGAGGAGTATGTGTGGTTGGTGAGGGGTATGTGTGGTTGGTGAGGGGTATGTGTGGTTGTAGAGATTGGTATGTGTGGTTGTAGAGATTGGTATGTGTGGTTGTAGCGATTGGTATGTGTGGTTGGTGAAGGGTATGTGTGATTATGGAGATTGGTGTGTGTTGTTGGTGAGGGGTATGTGTGCTTGGTGAGGGGTATGTGTGGTTGGTGAGGGATACGTGTGGTTGGTGTGGTTGGTGAACAGTATGTGTGTTTGGTGAGGGATATATGTGGTCGGTGAGGGATATGTCTGGTCGGTGATAGTTATGTGTGGTCGGTGACGGATATTTATGGTCGGTGAGAGATATGTGGTTGGTGAGGGATATGTGTGTTGGTAAACAGTATGTGTGTTTGCTGAGGGATATGTGTGGTTGGTGAGGGATATGTGTTAATGGTGAGGAGAATGTGTGGCTTAGGTGGGACTGGGTGGGGGGGGGGAGGGAGGGGGTAAGATGTGGCTCGAAAAGGCGGTATGTATACAACGAGAGTGTGGTATGTGGGGGTTGGGGCGTGAGACAGCGGTATGTGTACCACGAGAGTGTGGCATGTGGGGGGGGGGGCGTGAGACCGCGGTATATGTACCACGAGAGTGTGGTATGTGAGAGCGCTGTTGTATGAATGATGACAGTGGCTGCTGAAGTGAATGGAGTCTACAGTTCTACAGCTTTAAATGTGGAGAGAAGGGTGGCTGCGATCATTGCAGCTGTGAAATGGCTGTCATCAACTCAAATCACCAGCAATCGTAGAGTTCGATTCTCTACAAAAAAGTCACATGTGACATGAGGGAGTACCCAGTATAGACCCTTCTCTCTGTCCAGGACCTCCGTGGGTTTACTGTCAGCGTCCTGCTGGATTGCGGGGTCACGAGCCAATGGGCAGTTGTCTTCAAGAGTCATAGTCGGAACACTTACAATAGACATGGGATGGTAATTCGTGCATGGTAGCTCAGATAAGCTCCGAAGAGCTGCAATGACTACCTCTACCTCCAGTCTAACACCTGATGTATGACAGAGTGTTGCCGTGCACTGAAATTGAAATGGTCTGTAGTCCATGACAGCTCTAACGACGATGCATCTGTTCCCCAGATGGTGTGTTTAGTACCCATAAACAATTTCTACTCCAGATAACAACCACCCAGAGGTATCAGTTTAAGAAGCACTGCTCTGTCTCAGCCCGCCGCCTACAGTTTACAGCTCCTTGCGCAAACGTCATTTGACGCCAATCTTTGTTCACTTCATGTTCACAATACAGTTCTGCCTAGCCACATCTAGTCCATAATTGGCTGCACATGTCAACATAACAGCTCCACAGACGGCCTGCAATGTTCGCAGTTCTTTCATGATGGCAAACACAAGGATAAAAGCGCATTGAATTCAGGACGATCTCGGTACACCCCAGGGGTACAGCACAGCCAGACATCGATGAGAGCATGTACATTAAAGTGTGCAGGTTATGTTCATGCACTGTTTGTACAGGTTATATACTGGGCCTCAATACCCAGCTGGCAAATGTACCACGTACGGAAGTCTAGGTCATCCCACCCAGATACTGCCGTAGGGCTCTCAAGTGATAGCACTTCGTATATACTAGTTCACAGCTGTGTGGGACCACAAGTAGGGTGTCTGCTAGTGGCCAGATATAGAAAACAGAGGACAGTCAAATATGATGTTCCAGATAAGACAAGTAACGGCTGTAACAGCAGATTACAGTTTCTATAATTATACAACAGTTGTAATGTGTGTTGTGTAGTTATTAAGGTAGACAGTTGTTGTGTGTTTGGTCTAGTTAGTGAGATAGACAGTTGTAGTGTGTGTTGTCTAGTTAGAGAGGTAGACAGTTGTAGTGTGTGTCTTGTTAATGAGACAGACACTTTCAGTGGGTATTGTCTAGTTAGTGAGACACTTTCAGTGGGTGTTGTCTAGTTAGTGAGACATTTTCAGTGGGTGTTGTCTAGTTAGTGAGACACTTTCAGTGGGTGTTGTCTAATTAGTGAGACATTTTCAGTGGGTGTTGTCTAGTTAGTGAGACACTTTCAGTGACTGTTGTCTAGTTAGTGAGACACTTTCAGTGGGTGTTGTCTAGTTAGTGAGACACTTTCAGTGGGTGTTGTCTAGTTAGTGAGACACTTTCAGTGGGTGTTGTCTTGTATCGTTGCCCCAGGAAATCTGACATCACAACTACCCGAATCGGCACCACATCTCGTAGACCAAAGGACAACAAATTATCTCTGGGGTGACAGGGCAACACGAGGCGGGACTTCTCTGGTTTTTTGGCAGCGATAACAAGCCTACTCTGTGGAAATGATGGCTCTCTGGGGCGGTGTCGGGTCATTTGGGACCCTGGCATCATCACCCAGACCTAGCTGCTCTGTGAGCCGATGTCAGGTGATCAGTGACCCTGTTATTATTCTACAGAAGGAGGTCAGCGATATGGTTTTCCCGACATTCCGCAAAACCTGCTGAGATGACGTCATGGAAGTAATTGGGGAGGGTTGGGTATCATAAGAGGCCATCAGTGGGTTAATACAGCCAGGGACAGATTCTGGTAAATGAGGACACACTTCTTTCATCTTTCATCCTTGATCTCCTCTAAGCCCTCCAATCCTTATCTAACCCTGCAGGCTGCCCAATGTCCTCCTCGTAGAATTATTTCCTCTTTCGACTTCCCTTCTTCGTTTATTTTTGGTCTTCCGTCCCCCATTTCCAGTGCCCTGTGCACTTCCGACAAAGTCCCGTCTAGTTTTACAACTCAGGTTTTCTCAATGTATGTCTTATCCCGCGCCACCCTCGTTTCTCCACTTCTTGGTTCTCTGGTATTTGTCTAGTTCTCTGCACGAACTCTATATTGGTGACTCTGTATACCTTTGTATTCATTATAATTTGCTCAGGCACCAATTAGTGAATGGTTGTAATTTAATTGTTGTTGTTTTCTCTGTTCTACATGTTTCTGATCCATACAGGAGTATTGATTGAACGTTAGAATAAAATATTTTAAGTGTGGTACTGCGTGCCATTTCTGTTGACCTGCACACATTTCCTAGCGCTATACAAGTGTGGTGCCGGCTTCCTGGCCTAGAGGTTAGCGACTTTTCTCCGTAATCTCGTATACTCTCGTAAGTAACGTGACGACGGAGAGAATCAGCAATGGTTCGAATCGCGTCGGTAACTTACGGGGTATGTGAGCCGGCCGCTCAGACAGCAATGGCAAACTACTGAGCGTAATCTTGCCAAGAAATCACCAATCAGCTGAAAGATGCTGATGTTGGCAGCAATATACAGTAAAGGATATGCAAACAATTTTTTTTTATACATGTGTGGTAGGTACTACGTGACATTTCTGTTGACCTGCACACATTTCCTAGCGCTATACAAGTGTGGTACTGCGTGCCATTTCCGTTGACCTGCACACATTTCCTAGCGCTATAAAGGCACCTCCAGCGAGAACACACTAGACATCAATATGTCAATGCTGTAGACAGGAGAGATCCGAACCTGCCTCTCTATGTGGTATAATCGCTCACTAGTGTAACAAGCTCGACTAGCAATACACAAAAACAAGGTGCCACAACTAGGCCCTCTCCCATTGTGTCTTCTCGCCGCTTTATAACTATCTGTCAGTTTATACATCTGTTGTATCGATGAAGATGGAAGGACAGGTCTTATGCTTAGGCTCCAGGTTCTATTATTCCACCAACAGCAGCCTCAAGTCATTCTGGCCTCCTACAACAGCCTCAAGCCTCAAGTTATCTTGACCTCAAGCCTCAAGTAATTCTGACACTTCCTCTCCCCTACAACAGTCTCAAGTCATTATAACCCCTACAACAGCCCCATGCCTTAAGTCATTCTGACTCCTAGTACAGCCTCAAGTCATTCTGACCCCTACAACAGCCTCAAGTCATTCTGACCCCTACAACATCCTCAAGTCATTCTGACCCCTACAACAGCCTCACGTCATTCTGACCTCTTCAACAGCCTCAAGTCATTCTGACCCCTACAACAGCCTCAAGTCATTCTGACCCCTACAACAGCCTCAAGTCATTCTGACCCCTACAACAGCCTCAAGTCATTCTGACCCCTACAATAGCCTCAAGTCATTCTGACCCCTACAACAGCCTCAAGTCATGACTACAGCCTCAAGTCATTCTGACCCCTACAACAGCCTCAAGTCATTCTGACCCCTACAACAGCCTCAAGTCATTCTGACCCCTACAACAGCCTCACGTCATTCTGACCTCTTCAACAGCCTCAAGTCATTCTGACCCCTACAACAGCCTCAAGTCATTCTGACCCCTACAACAGCCTCAAGTCATTCTGACCCCTACAACAGCCTCAAGTCATTCTGACCCCTACAATAGCCTCAAGTCATTCTGACCCCTACAACAGCCTCAAGTCATGACTACAGCCTCAAGTCATTCTGACCCCTACAACAGCCTCAAGTCATTCTGACCCCATACAACAGCCTCAATACATTCTGACCCCCCACCCCACCCCCTCTACATCATTGTGTTCTTGTCAAGCTAACCAGTTCCATTTCTCGTTGTCGCTAATTTACTCATGATATATGTACATCTTGACTGCTGGTCCACCAATTTCATTTCTCCTGACTCGCTGCAACATCCGGAAGCCATAAATGCGCTCACTTTCTGCCACACGGAAAGAGCAAGGGGTATAAGGGCCAATTAACCGACCCACTCTTGTGACCTCCCTTCCACAAACAAACCCCCGAAGAACGAACGATACGCCCCTGACAAAAACGGCCATATACAGACTGCAGCCAGCTCAATTTCTGAGGCATTCATGTCCCATAAAGTATTATGTCTTGTACATCCACGGAGAGGGCAGCATGCAGGCAAGGTCAATCAATACCAGATACATGAAACACCAACTTCCGTCAGCGCCGGGCTGACATGGCGGCACGCGGCGGCCATATTTGGACACGTGGGGACAGGGCTGTGCATATTAGATGATGCTCATGTTAAACATCCTTTGGCAGATAGATATGGCTAATGAGTAGGCCATAGAAGCGAAGTCCCTGGCAACATTTAATATATTAGTAAACTATCAATATCAGAACTCGATAGCACATGTTGAAGAAACCTAACAGGATGCCAAGATGGCTGTGTCAGCTGACAGATAGTTATCGCAGCTTCTCTGTATACAGACACATCTCAACTAATCTCGTCTTAAGAACAAACAAGGGCAATTAAGAACAACATTACAACCAGCCAATGTAACAACATGGCAAATGGGCAGTTTGACACCCAATGTATGTGTGTGTTTGTGTGTATGTTCCGTAGAGGCCAAGGAGTTTGCGTGTCCACACATCAGAGAGGTGGGCAGTCTTGGACTAGAAATACAACTGTTAACTTGCGTGTCCACACATCAGAGAGGTGGGCAGTCTTGGACTAGAAATACAACTGTTAACTTGCGTGTCCACACATCAGAGAGGTGGGCAGTCTTGGGCTAGAAATACAACTGTTAACTTGCGTGTCCACACATCAGAGAGGTGGGCAGTCTTGGACTAGAAATACAACTGTTAACTTGCGTGTCCACACATCAGAGAGGTGGGCAGTCTTGGGCTAGAAATACAACTGTTAACTTGCGTGTCCACACATCAGAGAGGTGGGCAGTCTTGGGCTAGAAATACAACTGTTAACTTGCGTGTCCACACATCAGAGAGGTGGGCAGTCTTGGGCTAGAAATACAACTGTTAACTTGCGGTTAGCTAAGAATTGCCAAAAGCTAGCAGAAGCAGACGTGACATATATGATTGCAGAAATAGCCATGATAAATACATTCGTAGGTATTGATATGTACTCACAGAAGTAGAGGGTAGAAGTAGAGATCATATCAATAAACAGTCTGAACAAACTGAAAGCTCAAGGCACACCAGACAGTCATCGGAGATATTGTCTAGTGTCTGTTGATACCTACTTCTGTTCATTACTTCTATGAGTGCGCATCACTATCTGTGAATTTACTTCTAATGCTACCACAGTGAGATCAACGGTTCTCCCCACAATTGATATTTCTGCGGAAATGGTAAGCATGGAACCGCTGACGAAGTGGCGTCTTCACCTTGTTCTGCCTGTGATCTCCTAACGGAGCATGGGCCCTCAACCACGCCCTCCTGTGGGCAGGCTGGTGCACGATGGGATGGCTTGTGCAGCTTCTATAAATGCAGTAGCCAGCCCCAGGCCGACCCTGCTTGCTGGTCTTCTACGGCATGCGTGGAGGGCTACAGTGTGGCTGTTCTTGGCTTCTCTTGTGGGAGGGCTACAGTGTGGCTGTTCTTGGCTTCTCTTGTGGGAGGGCTACAGTGTGGCTGTACTTGGCTTCTCTTGTGGGTCGGAGAGACACAGGGTGACTGGAACAAGCGGGAATCGGCTTGTGTCTGTGACTTGATAGGGACGTCATATCCCGTGGGCTTGGGTGTGTGACGTGGTAGGGACGTCACATCCTGTGGGCTTGGGTGTGTGACGTGGTAGGGACTCACATCCTGTGGGCTTGGGTGTGTGACGTGGTAGGGACTCACATCCTGTGGGCTTGGGTGTGTGACGTGGTAGGGACTCACATCCTGTGGGCTTGGGTCTGTGACGTGGTAGGGACTCACATCGTGTGGGCTTGGGTGTGTGACGTGGTAGGGACTCACATCGTGTGGGCTTGGGTCTGTGACGTGGTAGGGACTCACATCCTGTGGGCTTGGGTGTGTGACGTGGTAGGGACGTCACATCTTGTGGGCTTGGGTGTGTGACGTGGTAGGGACTCACATCCTGTGGGCTTGGGTCTGTGACGTGGTAGGGACTCATATCCTGTGGGCTTGGGTGTGTGACGTGGTAGGGACGTCACATCCTGTGGGCTTGGGTCTGTGACGTGGTAGGGACGTCACATCCTGTGGGCTTGGGTGTGTGACGTGGTAGGGATGTCACATCGTGTGCGTGGGTAGGAGGGGCGTGAGCGGGCGTCCAGCGTGAGCACCTACCTCATGCACAGACTTAAAAGTGATATCCTTTATAGAACGTTGCGGTAAACCCCAGCATGTTTTGACTGTTAGAGATTTACAAGGCAATGTTAGTTTCAGTAGTTTGCCATTGCTTTCTGAACAACCGATGCTCCGCACCATAGAAATCAATGCACAACTGTCTGCTTTCAAATCGCAACATTACAAAGACATAGGTTAGTTGCATGTTCTTTATCAACGTCTCAATCAACCTCAACATTGTTTGGCTGCTTGCGATTTAATAGGCGATCTTTAGGCTCAGTAGTTTGCCATTGCTGTCTGAATGACTTACGCCTCATGCCATCGAAATCAACGCAAAATACTTTGTTTGGGAATCTACCCCCCCCCCCTTCCCAGGCAGTTGTAGAACCCTGGGCTCGGTGTGTCGGACAACTGTGGAACTGCGCGTCTCACCACCCCCGGGCCACAGACTTATACGTGTGTGATGCTCGGGCTAGACTCTGTGCTTCAACCGTGCTCGCCATGGATAGGACCGGTGTTTTGGAGACTGTTTTGACATGGCCGGTGTTTTAGAGACTGTCTTGGAACGACTGACCAGGTGTTAGTCGGACGTAAACGTGGACTTCTCGTGCAGAACGCAATGGCAAACTACTGAATGTAGCATTGCTTAGATGATCAATATGGTCCTAGCACCGTCCCTCAAAGGACATGTAACTGTTGTTGTTTTACAGTCTAGTTGACGAAACTGTCACAGATGACACAGCGGGGGCTCGGCGGAGATGAGAACTTTTAAGCAGAAATAGCGGCTTCATTCCACACCACGGACAGTTGGTATACAATGTTGACTTCTCGTCCTTGACCTGGGGACGTAAATTACAAGCACCTCAGAAGTCGGAGTCGATTTGCCTGATGGCGGGGGATACTGGTAGTAGGCAAAGCTAATTCACACTTAAAAAATCAGTCCAGTGCTTTCACTAATAGTAACAATTACTGGTAGTAGAGCATGTGTGTGGACTACGCTTGAGTTGAATGCCACCGAAGGCAATAAGGAAACAACACATTCACACAGGCTTGAGTTGGGATTTTAGCCTGGTTCCTGTCAGATTGGGAGCGTGCTTCGTCAAATCCACCATGATTACCCGTCTGTTACTGGACCATAAGCGTCTATACTTTACATTTGCTGCGAGACTGAGTATCTGCTGAGATCCCCGGGTGCTGTTGTGTGGATTCTTGATAATATCGCGTGCGGGGGAAAGGTGGGCGGATGGAGCTCATAAATTAGAAAGCTACAGGCAACAATAAGAACGCTGCACACGGTTTTATTTCGTTATACAATGAGACAAGAGACACAGGAAAACATGGTGACCACTAGAACGATCATCAGACGGTGAACAGATAGAGACAGGCCCAGGGAAATGATGCTGGGTGGTGTAAGATGGTGAACAGATAGAGACAGGCCCAGGGAAATGATGCTGGGTGGTGTAAGATGGTGAACAGATAAAGACAGGCCCAGGGAAATGATGCTGGGTGGTGTAAGATGGTGGACAGATAGAGACAGGCCCAGGGAAATGATGCTGGGTGGTGTAAGATGGTGAACAGATAAAGACAGGCCCAGGGAAATGATGCTGGGTGGTGTAAGATGGTGGACAGATAGAGACAGGCCCAGGGAAATGATGCTGGGTGGTGTAAGATGGTGAACAGATAAAGACAGGCCCAGGGAAATGATGCTGGGTGGTGTAAGATGGTGGACAGATAGAGACAGGCCCAGGGAAATGATGCTGGGTGGTGTAAGATGGTGAACAGATAGAGGCAGGCCCAGGGAAATGATGCTGGGTGGTGTAAGATGGTGGACAGATAGAGGCAGGCCCAGGGAAATGATGCTGGGTGTAGCTTGTCGTCCCTGGGGGAAAGTGGAGTCAACAAGCACACTTTTAAAAACCTTCTTATACTTTGGAATTATTGTCAGACCTTTGTCTACACTCCCCCGTTATGTCTTATAATCACTATCTCTCTCTATTATTCCTTCATAACATACCCCGACAACAATTTCCTCAAACAATTAATAGCATATTTAATGCTGAAAACTATGTCAGGTGTAGGTATTGAATGTGTATATGTAATTTGTGGTGTAGTCTATTGTGTAGGTGAGATAAGATTGACAGTCCAAGATTCATCTCACAGTGCTCATCACATAACGGCATATATTGTCACCACAGCACAGAACTTGTTTACTCTCACCCAGTATAGTGTCTCTCAGAATGATGATGATGATGATGTCTTCACAATATCCTTGACAACGTTAGAATTAAACAGTTAGTTCACCACTGCGTATTTTAGTAGATAAGGTCTTTCCTTGTGAACTATCCAATCACATGAACCACATGATATTCCAGGTAATGTTTATACCTCCGATATCATCGAATGACTTATCGTCTCTATATGGATACATAATTCCAACAAACACTGTCTATAGAATATCACTGATTCACGGTGTTCGTCTTATTCGTTACTGTTCTGTTTATCCAATAATAAATTCTGGCCTTATAGCCTCTTCATTTAAAGATAGTTCAGGTGCACAATATTGAGCTTCCGATCTATGTTTAGTTGTACTTTATTCTGCTGTAAGTCTCTTAGTCAGAATGCCTTATAGGTATCCGTTAATGCTAGACTTTGCTGACCTGTATGACTGACATCCGACTTCAATATGGCCGATATTTATTACTTTGCCAGATTAGAGTCCATTCTTTCTTTTCAGGAGTGTATTGCTTTGTTCATGGGAACCTGTCGAAAAGACAATATTAGGTGCTATCAACCTAACTCAAACTCATTAAGAGTGAGAGTAGGCTTATGGCCGTTATCAGTTTTACTTCTATCGATTCAGAGAACTGACCTCTGACATAAGACATAGAAGTTATAACCATAACCTAAGACTAGGGAAAGAATGAAATGTCATAAAAGAGCTCAGAAATCCCAGTAACCATCCATACTAGAATCTCGTATCATACTTATCCTATATTATCATAGTACTTATTCTATCGAGTGCACTGGTACTTTACACAATCCACTCCGTTACTTCTCAGCTAAATTCGGCCGACGCCCATTATTACGGTCTCGCATTCAAATACACTATGTTAGATTTATACTCCACACCACAACTACCTTATAATTATCCTCGGCTGAATCGGGAAAACTAATTGCACAATAAATACAAAATGCTCGTCAGTATTATCCGACTTGAAACATTGTAACTCCCTTTTCATAATCACTCAAGAATAAACCACCACTTCTCTCGTGGAAGCCAAATAGCACACTCAATTCCTCTAGAATATCCAGCCTATTAATACTCTGGCTCTGTACGACTATATGGGCTTATTCCACCAATTTCCTCCTGTCCTCTTCATCTGTTTCTCAATAACAACCGAATTGTTCTTTTGATGCACGGTCATTTCGGGACATCAATGATTATCTACTCTTTTCCTCCGACCACAGATATTCTTCTCCGTTATCACAAAAGACCGTGATACGGCGTGATCGCGAATCTCCGTTTCTCACTTCAAAGGTTTCTTGCAATTGCTTTATCGCGATACATCGGTGTTCAAAGTGTTGGACCTCGTCGTATTCCGTTTTCCGTTAGTTCCCGTAGACTTCGCTCCCGTCTTCAATCATTCCGATCGTTCAATCAAGGCTCTCTCAACAAACAAAATGCCGCGGCTGAGGACGCCGTTCGTGTTGTAGTAACATTTCGGATCGTTGACCTCTAGTATCGTGACACTGGGTGGTGTAAGACGGTGGACAGATAGAGGCAGGCCCAGGGAAATTATGCTGGGTGGTGTAAGACGGTGGACAGATAGAGGCAGGCCTAGAGAAATGATGCTGGGTGGTGTAAGACGGTGAACATATAGAGGCAGGCCCAGAGAAAGGATGCATGGTGGTCTGAGACGGTGGACAGATAGAGGCAGGCCCAGAGAAATGATGCTAGGTGGTGTGAGATGGTGGACATATAGAGGCAGGCCCAGAGAAATGATGTTGGGTGGTGTAAGACGGTGGACAGATAGAGGCAGGCCCAGAGAAATGATACTGGGTGGTTTGAGATGGTGGACAGATAGAGGCAGGCCCAGAGAAATGATACTGGGTGGTTTGAAACGGTGGACAGATAGAGGCAGGCCCAGAGAAATTATGCTGGGTGGTGTGAGACGTTGGACAGATAGAGGCAGGCCCAGAGAAATGATGCTGGGTGGTGTAAGACGGTGGACAGATAGAGGCAGGCCCAGAGAAATGATGCTGGGTCGTTAAGACGGTAAACATATAGAGGCAGGCCCAGAGAAAGGATGCATGGTGGTGTGAGACAGTGGACAGATAGAGGCAGGCCCAGAGAAATGATGCTAGGTGGTGTGAGATGGTGGACATATAGAGGCAGGCCCAGAGAAATGATGTTGGGTGGTGTAAGACGGTGGACAGATAGAGGCAGGCCCAGAGAAATGATACTGGGTGGTTTGAGACGGTGGACAGATAGAGGCAGGCCCAGAGAAATGATGCTGGGTGGTGTGAGACGGTGGACAGATAGAGGCAGGCCCAGAGAAATGATACTGGGTGGTTTGAGACGGTGGACAGATAGAGGCAGGCCCAGAGAAATGATGCTGGGTGGTGTGAGACGGTGGACAGATAGAGGCAGGCCCAGAGAAATGATGCTGGGTGGTGTGAGACGGTGGATAGATAGAGGCAGGCCCAGAGAAATGATGCTGGGTGTTGTGAGACGGCTGTGTGTGTGTGTGTGTGGGGGGGGGGGGGGATATAGATAACACCGAGTACCGAGGTGTGTGGAGAAATGTGTGTGTGTGTGTATTTGTGTGGGCGTGTGTGTGTACAGAGAGAAGGAAAGGCTGGCGGACGGACGGATGGACAGGCTGGCAGGCAGGCAGCTGGACAGATGGACGGGCGAGTGGATGCACAGACAGACAGACAGACAGACAGACAGACAGACAGACAGACAGACAGATATAACTAGATAGGCAAATACATAGATAGATAAACAGGCTTGCAGGCAGGCCGGTAGGTAGGTAGGTAGGTAGGTAGGTAGGTAGGAAGGTGGGTAGGTGGGTAGGAAGGTAGGTAGGTGGGTAGGTAGGTAGGTAGGAAGGTAGGTAGGTGGGTAGGTAGGTAGGTAGAACCGGACAGATGGACATACATACATTGGTAAATGAAAGCAATGTGAACCATTCATCTATAGAGAAGCAACAATAGTCATGGACAAGTTATCCTCCTCTCAGACGGCGGGACGCCTATTGAATAATGTCACCTGGATTGTCACATTCCTGTCACGACGTAAATAATTGTGTACCAGTCAATCACAATTTGCATAATTACTTCTCAATGAAAGCTCGTGATCTATGGTGTTTCGTTTTGGCCAAGAACGCAATAACCTGCTAATTACCGGCGCCTTGTGTCACTTGTGAGAGTCCCTATGTAGTGGGTTTATTATGGAACATATGGCAAACTTAACACAGCAACAAGACAGTCTCCAAACTTAAACAACACCACAACAATATGTTGCACGATTTATTGCCTGGCATATTTCGTTGCATCCCGTCTTGTGCATATTCTAACCTCTGCTTGTTGGTCTAGCTCAGTGGTTCTCAACCTTTTTTGGCCCGTGCCCCCTTCATCATATTTTCAGAACGTCATTTCCCACCTTTCGTATTTCCTCCCTGCAAATCCCCCCCCCCCCCCACAGTATACGTGATAATGGAAGCTAAATTTAATAACGCTCACTAAAACAAGTCTAGACGTCTTCATAAAACATTTGCGAGTCTACTTACGTTATAAAATGAATTTCAGAAGGGTAAGACGTACAGAACCGTAAAGTATGAAGGGAAAAACAATATCAAGTAATCGGTTCTCACGATCTTGAAATATCTTCACCCCCCCCCCCCCCGGAAACACTCAAATCCCCCCCCCCCCCGGGGGGGGGGGGGGATTCCCAACCGGTTGAGAATCACTGGTCTAGCTAGACTAGACTAGACAGAGTATTTTTATGAGGTGTACTACCTGTGACGGAAAGCCCATTTCCCTCGTGATTTCCCACCGTTTCTGATGTTGTACACAGTCAAATGCCTTTGAATAATTCTCAAAGCTTGAGCATAGGTTTACATTAAATTATCTACACTTCTCTATTATTAAACGCATGTTGAGTATGTTAACTCTTGTTAATTTTGCTTGTCTAACTAACTAACTAACTAACTAACTAACTAATTTTGCTTGTCTCAATCCAGCTTGAACCACATTAATATCTTCTTCCATTTTCGTACGAAGTCTTCCCATTTTTATTTTTAGTAGAATTTTACTTGCATGACAGATCAGGGCAACAGTTCTTCTTCTTCTTCGTTCATCCGGAGTTTTTTTTTTTGGATGTGATTGCGTTGTGCCTGTTTACAGCAGAGCTGCGTTCTTGCGCCGTTAGGCCGACACATCCGACTTCTGCGGGCATTTGTTGACCGGGTTAACCTTCCCGGGGGGTTTCTTAGGACGTTTGACTCTCACTGTTGTGGTGTTATCTCCCATCCCAGCTGGCCCGTATAGAACAGCCAAAGAGATCCTGGTCAGCCCTCAAGGGAAGGCAGGGGCAGACCATGGGCATTCCCCGCCATCCAAGGAGGCTTCCATACTTGCAGAGCCAACACACAGCGCTCTGGTACTGGGCTCACCCAAGGAATCGTCACGTCCTGCACATGGCTGCTTAGCCTCACTTCCGTATATTGGACCTTCCGTTCACCATAGGCTGTTCTACCGGAAACCAGAAGAATGCATGTGTGCAGATGACATCCACACAGTGAGCTTTCGATTCGGACTTTCCGCACAATGGATTTGCTATCCGAGCAATATTCCATGTCGTGCCACTAGGACACTTTTCCCACCTTTTTTGAAAGCCCACACAGTGAGCTTTTGATTCGGACTTTCCACGTAATGGATCTCCTATCCAGCAATATTCCATTTCATGCCTCTGGGAGGCTTTTGTAACCGACATACCTGTGGTATGAAGTGTGGCAGTCTGAATACTTCTTCATACACCTTTAAATGTCAACTTGTATGTAGTTAAAGTAAGCTACGGTCAACTTGAGCTTGTTGATATCTCCATAGAGCTTGTCCTCAAATGAAGCAGGTGTGGGCCAAAATATCTTTCTCTGTTCTGCATATATTGGGCAATCCTGAAGCAAATGTTTTGCTGTCATTTTTCCAGTTCGACAATTACATTCATCGGTATCTCCTATCTTTAGTTTATTGAATAAGTGGTATTTCAGCCTGTTATGTCCTGTGCGGAGTCTGAAGATTGCTACTTGTTCTCTTCTGTCGAGTTTGTAATATGCATCATCCTTCTGGTGGCCTGGATGCTCTGATTCCCATTTGGTTCTATAGGTGCTTTTTATCAACCTCTTTGCCTCATTATAGGTTATGTCTATGTCAGGCTGTGGTAGTCGTCCGCCCTCTTTTGCCAGTCTGTCAGCCTCTTCATTTCCAGGTATACTGCAATGTGATGGGATCCACTGTATTACAACTTTTTTGGATTTCTGGCATAGACCATGGAGTGCTGCTCTTAGGTCAGCTATTTCTGTGCTGTTATTGCTCTTCAGTATTGAGACAGCTGACTTTGCATCTGTGAAGATAGCTATTTGCTTCTCTTTATTTTCCTCCATCAAGAGCATTTCTGCTGCAGTTTTCAGAGCCTCTACCTCCGCTTTGAAGTTACTTGAAAACTTTCCAGTTGCCACTGAATGTGTTTTTTTCACTCCATTTTTTAAATTTAGGAGAATTCCTCCTCCTCCATTCTCTGTTGAATTTTTGGCTGATCCATCTGTATATGCATGGGTCCAATTGCTGCTTGGGTAATGTTCTTTTATGTAGTTTAGGGTTATTTCTCTTCTTTCGGTTTCATGCTGAGTGTTCTTTTTCTCAATACCAGGAATGTTTTCTATCATCTCAGGCAGTTGCTGCTGTCTCCAAGCTGGGAACTTGTCTGCATTGTAAATAGGTTTGACTGTTGATATGTTAAGTATGGGATCTGCAATAATCTTTCGTTTTGCAGTTTCTACAAAGTTGCTACGCTTCAGTCGCCCCTTTCCAAAACCACTAAACCTTTTATACATAGGGTGGTCTGTCAATCTTCTAAATTTTTCTGCTTGTTGCTGGGCTCTGCTATCTCTTCTATCCTGCATTGGTTGTAAACAAGTGATCTTTTCAAGTTCATTAATAGGCGTTGTCTTCAGGCTTCCAGTTATGATTCGCATTCCTTGATTTTGGACTCTACTTATTTTGTTAAAGTTTGACTTAGCTGCTGTTGCCCAAGCTGCAATGCCATATTCCAGTACTGGCCTCACCCGTCCAGTATATAACTTCTTGAGAACTTTCTCATCTGCTCCCCACGTTGTACCAGCAAGCTTTTTCATGATTGCCATTCTTTGCCTTGCTCTTGTTCGATTTTTCTCAACCTGTGTTTTCCATGTCAGGCGACGATCAAAGGTGACTCCGAGATAGTTTGGATTTTCTTCATGGCGCAATATTTTTCCATTCAATACCAGCTTAGGTTGTTGAGTTTTATTTGAGAGGGAGAACACTGTGCATGTTGTTTTCTCCTCACTTATCTTCACTAGCCATGATTTTGACCAGTCCTCTAGTGCTAATAAGGCTTGCTGTATTCTGCTGTTAGCTGTACTAATATATTCTTCAGATGTCCATATGGCTAGGTCATCTGCAAAGGATGATGTGTGTACTCTGGCTGGAAAATTTTCTGTGATGTCGTTTATATATGCTAGGAATAATGTTGGTGAAAGAACTCCTCCTTGGGGGACACCTTGCTCCAACAGCATCATTTTGCTGGTTTGTCCTTGTACTTTTGTCCTGGCAGTTCTGTTCTCAAGGTAGTGGCTGATCCATTTGTACATTTTCCCACAAACATGCATTTTTTGCAGTTTTACTTTCAGTCCTTCCTTCCATACTTTATCAAATGCTTTTTCTAAATCTATCCAGACCGCTAGTGTGTGCTTTTTCTCTTGGAAGGCATCCTCTATTTCCTGAGCTATATAGGTTATTTGATCTTCAGTGGATCTGTACTTTCTGAATCCTGCTTGGTGTGGTGTTAAGAGTTTGTTTTCTTCCAGATGCCATGTTAGCCTGCCATTGATAATGCGTTCCATTAATTTTCCTACACAGCTAAGTAGACTGATAGGTCGATAGCCATTTGGTTCTTCCAGGTCTTTTCCTTTCTTTGGAATTGGTATTAGTATAGCTTCCTTCCATGCCTGTGGGACTATTCCCCTCTTCCAGCTGTAATTTAGGACTGCTAGTAGTTTCTTTTTTGCCTTAGTGCCTAGTCCTATTAGCATTTCATTTGTGATTCCATCCTTTCCTGGTGATTTCTTATTTTTTAGGGTATTCATTGCCTGTTCCATTTCTTCCATTGTTAGATTTGCCATCATATATTCTGCTGCTGTTTCTGTATTTGTATGATGTATCTGTTTGTCTTTGATTGCTTTCTTCTGTTCGGTTGTAATATCAATGTGGTTTGCATTTGCATAGTGTTCCATTAGTGCATTTGCAGCCTTTTTTCCTGTAAGCAAGGCATTTCCTTGTTTAATTGTTATTTGTTTGTTGCTAGGTCCTTCATTGTTCATGGCTTTCACTAGTTTCCATAGTTTGTTTCCATCCCTGTCAAAATTCAGGTTTTCTGTTTTTTCCCTCCAACAATCTCTTGTTGTTTGATTTACTGTTCTTTTATATTTTGCTGAGATGGCTTTGAGAGAGATGTTCGCTTCAATTGTTTGTTCTCTCTCTGCTGTCTTCCTGGCATCTTCAACTTTGTCCTCCAAACTTTGTAGTTCTTCAGTCCAGTATGGTTTGTAATTTTTCCTCGCTCCTCTTGGAATGGACTCAGTGGCTGCCTGTATTATCGCTCTGTTTAGACTTTCCACCATTTGCTTTATGTTGCCATATCGTGTATTTATGTTTCCACAATATTTGTCTGTTAGTATGGCAAATCTGTCCCAATCTGCTCGTTTGTAATTCCAGCGGGGCAAGGGCTTTTGCTCCTGTGGAACATACTCCATATTCATTACAAGCTTGATTGGTCTGTGGTCACTACCTGCTAATTGGTCCAGCACATGGCGATCGATTTTGTGGAGGATGTCTCCTGTGCAGAAAGCTAAGTCTGGAGTAGAAGTGGTAAGCCATCTTCTGGAGTAGAAGCTCGGTGTGTCATCCGCTTTGTTGAGTAGATGGAGATTTGAGTCTATTTCCCAGTCCTCCAATTCATCTCCTCTTTTGTCAGTATCTGGGTATCCCCATCTTTCTGAACGGCTATTAAAGTCTCCGACAATAATGCAGTTTGTGTCAGTTATTTTCATGTTTGAGAGTGTAAGGTCCTTATCTGCTGGGCTATACAGATTGTAGATTCTTATTTTCACGTCCTTTATCATTATATCAACACCTATAATTTCCGTTTGGTTGTCAGAAATCACAGATACTTCGCTGTAAGGTATTGTATTTCGTGTAAGTATTAGAACTCCTCCTTTGTGTCCTTCGCGGTCGAAACGTGTGGCCTGATATCCTCTGACTGAGAATTTGTGATTGGCGTTGAGATGTGTCTCTTGAATGCATGCCACATCTATTCTATCTTTATGAAGACGCTGTGTTAGGGAGTCTTTCTTCTTGTAAACTCCTTCGGCATTCCACTGTAGTATGTTGATTGTCCGGGGTATTTGGTCAATAGCTCTTAACCTACTCCTCTGTGCCTTGACTCCACAGCACAGGGGAAGGTGACCACCAGTAGTCATGGGTGGACCCCCTCGAGGCAGGGGGCCCGGCACTATCACCGCCTGATGGGACTTCACGGGATTAGCACCATATCGATTAATTTTGATTTGTGACATCATGAATTAAGTTACGTTGCACTGCTTTGTCAAGCCTGTGGCTCAGTACATCCGATTTCGACAAGCATTTATTCGGGATGCTTTCCCTAGCCTTTGACTGTCCCCAGTCTACCTACAAGGCAGCAGGTTTTACGTTGCACTGCTTTGTCAAGCCTGTGGCTCAGTACATCCGATTTCGACAAGCATGTATTTGGGGTGCTTTCCCTAGCCTTTGACTGTCCCCAGTCTACCTACAAGGCAGCAGGTTTGTGTGTCTCTTCGTCTGGTCCCTCTCCCTTGACCTGTCCGACATGGGTGGCCCTACCAATAGCTGTGCTACCGTCGGCATAGCTCTTGGGGTCATTGGGACGCACAAGCCCCTCTACCTCGTCACGGTGGACACACAGCAGAGGGGGTCAGTTATTTCCATGTTTGAGAGTGTAAGATCCTTATCTGCCGGGCTATATAGATTGTAAATTCTTATTTTCACGTCCTTTATCATTATATCAACACCTATAATTTCCGTTTGGTTGTCAGAGATCACAGATACTTCGCTGCAAGGTATTGTATTTCGTGTAAGTATTACAACTCCTCCTTTGTGTCCTTCGCGGTCGAAACGTGTGGCCTGATATCCCTCGACTGAAAATGTGCGATTGGCGTTGAGGTGTGTCTCTTGAATGCATGCCACATCTATTCTATCTTTATGAAGACGCTGTGTTAGGGAGGCTTTCTTGTTATAAACTCCTTCTGCATTCCATTGTAGTATGTTGAGTGTCCGGGGTGTTTGGTCAATAGCTCTTAACCTACTCCTCTGTGCCTTGACTCCACAGCACAGGGGAAGGTGACCACCAGTAGTCATGGGTGGACCCCCTCAAGGCAGGGGGCCCGGCACTATCACCGCCTGATGGGACTTCACGGGATTAGCACCATAACGATTAATTTTCATCTGTGGCATCATGAAATGATAAAGTTACGTTGCACTTCTTTGTCAAGCCTGTGGCTCAGTACATCCGATTTCGACAAGCATTTGTTCAGGATGCTTTCCCTAGCCTTTGACTGTCCCCAGTCTACCTACAAGGCAGCAGGTTTGTGCGTCACTTCGTCTGGTCCCTCTCCCTTGACCTGTCCGACATGGGTGACCCTACCAGTAGCTGTGCTACCGTCGGCATAGCTCTTGGGGTCATTGGAACGCTCAAGCCCCTCTACCTCGTCAAGGTGGACGCACGGCAGAGGGGGGGGGGGGCAACAGTTCTATAGTTGGTGCATAATTTCAGGTTGCCCTTTTGAATATCTTTCTACATAATACTTAATAGATTTGTATGCATTCTTCTCCTCCCGCTTTAATTAGTTCAGCTGGTATCTCATCACATCCAGGTGATTTACCATTCTCCGGGTTCTTTATTGCCCATACCACTTCCTCTAATGAGGGTTCAGGTTCTGTCTCTGCTGTCATTGGTTCATGTATCTCATTCATATCCTCACTGTCACTCATATCATGCATTCCACTGCAGTACTCCTGCCATCGTTCTATAATTTTTCTAGATTCTGTTAGGGTATTTCCTAACTAGTCACAGATAACATTTCATTGAGGTTGATAATTTCTTATCAATAACTTCATTTCTTTTAACATTTTGTAATCTCATCCATTCTTATGATATTGCTCTATTCTAGTACAACAATCTTGTATATATTGGTTTTTGCCCTTTCTTGTGTTTTTCTTATTTCTCGTGTTAAAGATGTATACTTCATCCTACTGTTATCGGTTTAACCTCCTTTATGTTTCAGTTACCTTCGTTGTTTTAAAAAAAGTCGCTTAAAAGTCGACAGGGTCGACTTCATTGCACCGGGTTTTATCCAATATGGCTCGGGCTTTTTCCGCAGCGCGGAAAGCGTCGCACAAAGCACGAACTCCGTAGCTTTTAGCGACGACCCACAGGAGTCTCCGAAACATTTAAATCGTAAACCGAAGGACGCGGCCCGGAATCGAACCCACAACCTTCGGAGCACGAGTCAAACGGCTTGACCACTTCGCCACAGAGTTGTTTTATTAAATTCTAACGTGTCTAATGTAATCCATGGCTTATGTTGCTTATTCTTAGTTGGAATTAAATCGGGGGGGGGGGGGGGCTGCGTGGAGGTACGGTGTCCGCCTCGAGAGCTGGAGGTCCCGGGTTCAAGCCCCGGTGGTGAACGGGATTTTTTCTCGTGGAATTCTAGTGATAAAATGTCCCCTGGTCTCTGGGTAGTGAGATCGGACACCCGTGTGTATTGTTGCTCACGTAAAAAATCCCTTGCCAGTTGGAAATCGCAAAAGAGTAGCCTAATGGCGCTGCCCGGGAAAAATTTCGAGTTAAAAATCTACCCAAAGTATTTCAGGATCCTCGCCGGTGCTACGGAGTTCGTGCACCGAACTGAGTGTCTCCAAACTCAGGTTTGAGTTAGGAGAAGAACGGAGCACTTATGGGTTACACTGGTGTGTCGTGATGTTGATCCATCGACTAAACTAAACTAAACTAAACTAAATATTTGGCTGCTGAAATCACGATATCTCTTGCATGTACTGCCAGTTCTTTTGTCGGTGGTTCCCTGCATTCCTGGAGTGAGCGCTCGCGTGCGGGCGGATGTGTTTAACTAGGTCGTTCCGTGTGTCTGTGTGCGTGGGTACTAGGGTGGGGTGGGCGAGTCTCCTCAACATATGGACGTCAGATTGTGGAGGGACGGGTTGACACCCAGGACACGTCAGCTAGTCAGACTGTGTGGGGGAGGGAGGGAGGGAGTCACTCACCTCAACATGTGAGCTAGTCAGACTGTTTGGGGACTGGCTGATTCACCCTAATATATGTACTTCCAACTTTGTACCATACAGATGTTATACCAACCCACTGTCCCCATACAGATGTTACATCACACCACTCGTCCCCCATACAGATGTTACACCAACCCACTATGTCCCAGATAGTTTTTACACAAACTCACCCTGTCTCAGATAATTGTTTCATCAACCCACTTTTTCTCCACACACATGTTACACCAACCCACTCTGTTCCACACAATTGTTACATCAACCCACTCTGTGCCAGACAATGTTTTCATCAACCCACCAACCCACTATGTCTTAGCCATTTGTTACACCAACCCACTCTGTCCCAGATAGTAGTTTCATCAACCTACTTTGTCCCCATACACATGTTACACCAACCCACTCTGTCACAGACAGCAGTCACACCAACCCACTCTGTCCCAGACAGCTGTTACACCAATCCACTCTGTCCCAGACAGCTGTTACACCAACCCACTACCAGACAATTATTTCAGCAACCCACCAACCCACTCTGTCCCAGATAGTTGCCACATGAACATAATATATACTAGATATCACAAGAATAATAAGAGGTGCACCTATCTCCCGTGGCAAATTAAACATCACGGTAAATGTGCACCATTTCTTCTGTGATCAATTAAACATCACGGCAAAAATGCACCATTCTCCCGTGTCATTTTAAATACGAAGTTAAATATGCACCATTCTCCCGTGACAAATTAAACATCATGGTAAATGTGAACCATTCTCATGTTACATTTTCAGTACGAAGTTAAATGTGCACCATTCTCCCGTGACAATTTAAACAAATAGGAAGACGACAACAATCACAAACCAATGATGCCACGCAAGTCCCCAGCTTCTGGCGGTTCTGCGTGAAGATCAAATGCTCCGTGAGTTAGTCATCATCCCACCAATAAACGGTCAAGGGCGTAGCCAGGGTTATAGGTCAAAGTGTCAGGGTGGGCGTAGAGGGGGATGGGGGAAACACTGCCGATATACAACACAACATGTATTGTACTTTGCTGCATTCTACTGATGGTATGTGCCGTTGTGTGTGTGGGAGTGTGTGTGTGTGTGCTTGTGTATGTGTGTGTAGATAAAACATGTTGTTGGTATGTGACGTTATGTGTGTGTTTGTGTAGATAAAACATATGGTTGGTATGTGACGTTATGTGTATGCTTGTGTAGATAAAACATGTTGTTGATATGTGACATAATGTGTGTGTTGGTATGTGAAGTTATGTGTGTGCGTTTGTGTGTAGACATCACGTTTATTGTTTGTATGTGATACTCTGTGTGTGTGTGTGTGTGTGTGTGTGTGTTAGATAACACGAGTGTTGATGCTATATAGCGCGCTGATTGCTGATATATGATGCGCTGGTTTCTGGTAAATAGCGCGCTGGTTGCTGCTGTATGACGTCATGCGTGGCTCTTGGGTGAGCTGAACCCGTGCACCCAGGTCACACAGGTGACCCCGAGATCTACCATCAGATTGACTGTGCGAGCTGGGTGCCTCTGTTAAGGCCCATAGTAACAGTGTAGTTTGTTGTTACCGTGGACTTCTTGGGTTCGTTTCTTCGCGTGTCCTCTTAATGCGCTCAACTCCGCACATTACATTAGCGTGTGTAGTCAGGAGACACACAAACATGGAAGTAAAGGTGTCTCAGCCACCCGGGTAGAAGAGGACAGACCTAACTAGTTGACTGTGACACAACTATACACCCCGGGTAGAAGAGGACAGACCTAACTAGTTGACTGCCGCACATTTTAACAATTGGGAGCCGTCGCGAACTGATTATGTCGCTTCCTCTTTCTCCGACGGTTGTGGGTTCGAGTCCAAACGGCATCATTCGGTTCATGAGTGTCATCGCTGGAGATACGGACTTTGTGCTGTTTGCGGCGCCCTGCGGAAAGAGTCCTAGCCATGTGGGATAACACCCAGTGCACTGAAGTCGACGCTCTTGCCATATAAACCGTTTTATAAATATCGATACAATCCAGTGTTACAATACTGTTGAGTTGAGTTGAGTTGAGTTGAGTGAAGAACCGACATCACTGCACTCAGGTCATTCTCATACGAGCTCCGCCCCCTCGTTCAACAGCCAGCGAAGAGTCATACAACTAATCGTTCCCATCGTTATCTGATTAAAAGTTCTCCTGGTCTTCACTCTCAGTTTTGAGATTCTTCCAGAACCCTTGCCGATCCCCCGCAATCTCATTCTTTCCACATATGGGTTCTCAATCTGTTCCTCCGCCTTCTCCACCTGGCCCCACAAGCGCACGACCACCTCCCTCTTTTCCATAGGCAAGATACCACCAAGAGGTGTATTCTCTGCTAGCCTATCAGCCTGTTCATTCCCCCGCACCCCCGCATGGCCAGGGAAAATATCCATACAATTCTTACAATCTATTACCTCTGAAGCGACGAGAGCCATTCCACACGAAACATTCCTTTCTCCACCTTACTAAGCGTACTCTTTGAATCCGTAATGAATACAATGTGTGTTTCAGTAGTCTCCTCTAGCCAACGGAATGTCGCTGTTACTACCTCCACCTCCATTCTCATGCTGGAGGACGTAGTCCCATATGCCAGACTCTCCTTTTTCAAGACTCGCCCATTAGCCTTTGCAATAAAGCCCCAGCCACTACGTCTGTTTCTCACCACTGACCCATCGGTGTAGATGACTATGTCACATTAATGTGTGTTGTTCTGGATCAGCTGTTGCACTTCAAACTCAGTGCGGCCCGCTGCCCATTCTCTGCACTCACGACCCAGTGTTATTATTACATTGTGCCAGTCCGTCATGTCTTCCGGAACTTCAACCCGCTCTCTTTCACGATTGGTGGTCTCTAGATCACACACCTGACTTATAGAAAGTTCTGCCTGTGCCATCCAGGACCTGCCTCGTCTTAGTCTATGACTCTTGACTATATCCATTGCTGCATGCAGCGGGTGATCCCTGTCTGCAGAGGATGATCCTTATTCAGTGATACAATCCAGTGATACAATCCAGTGATACTATCCAGTGTTACAATCCGGTGTTACAATCCAGTGTTACAATCCAGTGATACTATCCAGTGTTACAATCCAGTGATACTATCCAGTGTTACAATCCAGTGATACTATCCAGTGATACTATCCAGTGTTACAATCCAGTGATACTATCCAGTGTTACAATCCAGTGATAATATCCAGTGTTACAATCCGGTGATACTATCCAGTGTTACAATCCAGTGATACAATCCAGTGTTACAATCCAGTGTTACAATCCAGTGATGCTATCCAGTGTTACAGTCCAGTGATACTATCCAGTGTTACAATCCGGTGTTACAATCCAGTGTTACAATCCAGTGATACAATCCAGTGATACTATCCAGTGTTACAATCCGGTGTTACAATCCAGTGTTACAATCCAGTGATACTATCCAGTGTTACAATCCAGTGATACTATCCAGTGTTACAATCCAGTGTTACAATCCAGTGTTACAATCCAGTGATACTATCAAGTGTTACGTGATACTATCCAGTGTTACAATCTGGTGTTACAATCCAGTGATACTATCCAGTGTTACAATCCAGTGATACTATCCAGTGTTACAATCCGGTGATACTATCCAGTGTTACAATCTGGTGTTACTATCCAGTGTTACAATCCGGTGATACTATCCAGTGTTACAATCTGGTGTTACAATCCAGTGTTACAATCCAGTGATATTATCCAGTGATACTATCCAGTGTTACAATCCAGTGATACTATCCAGTGTTACAATCCAGTGATACAATCCAGTGTACTGTCTACTTCTCTTTTGTCTTGATCATACAATCCAGCGTACTATCTACTTCACGTTTTTTGGTGATACAATCCAGTGTAGAAGAGGATAGAATAAAATAGACTGCAATGTGTCTCCACAGAACGCAGTAGAAGATTGTGTAACGATGGGCATGACGATACCACGAGAACAGAACTGCCAGGACACAAGTGCAAGGACAAACCAGAAATAAGATGATGCAGCAGGGTGCTAGATGTGTCACCTACACTACTGCCAGCAGATATCAATGACATGACAGACGATTTGTCAGCCAAAGTACACACGCCCTCTTGTACAGACCCCTTGTTGTACAGACCTCCCCCCTCTTGTACAGACCTCCCCCTCTTGTGCAGATCCCCCTTCTTGTACAGACCCCCCCCCCCCCCCCCCTCTTGCACAGACTACCTGGCCGTGCGGACTTGAATAGATTATCTTAGCATAGCTAACAACAGAAAACAATAAACTCGATCAAAGGTAGTTAATGTTTGTTGCATATCCTTTACAGGACCTCGCAGCCAACCTCAGCATTTTTCTGGCTACTTGTGATTTCTTGGCAAGTTTATGTTCAGTAGTTCATCATTGATTCCTGAAATTCTGGAACTTTTACCATTGTACGAAGATCAACGCAAGGCGGTCTGCTGCCAAATCTCCCGCAGCTGTGTTTCAAACCCGGTATACGGGATTGGGAACTGCCTCCGTTACCACTTCGCGAAGCGCACATGGCTGCTGAAGTTCAGGGAGGTAAAGGCATCATGCAGGCTGTTCTCTCTGCTACATGCCTCACAGAACTCGCGGCTAGGTCTGACCTGAACAATGCTGTGTCAAGAAGAACATCCAAGAAATCTATGCTAGGTCTGACCAGAACATTGCTGTGTCAGGAAGAACATCCAAGAAATCTATGCTAGGTCTGACCGCAACAATGCTGTGTCAGGAAGAACATCCAAGAACTTTATGCTAGGTCTGACCTGAACAATGCTGTGTCAAGAAGAACATCAAAGAACTCTATGCTAGGTCTGACCTGAACAATGCTGTGTCAAGAAGAACATCAAAGAACTCTATGCTAGGTCTGACCTGAACAATGCTGTGTCAAGAAGAACATCAAAGAACTCCCGGCTAGGTCTGACCTGAACAATGCTGTGTCAAGAAGAACATCCAAGAAATCTATGCTAGGTCTGACCAGAACATTGCTATGTCAGGAAGAACATCCAAGAAATCTATGCTAGGTCTGACCGCAACAATGCTGTGTCAGGAAGAACATCCAAGAACTTTATGCTAGGACTGACCTGAACAATGCTGTGGCAAGAAGAACATCAAAGAACTCTAATGCTAGGTCTGACCTGAACATTGCTGTGTCAAGAAGAACATCAAAGAACTCTATGCTAGGTCTGACCTGAACAATGCTGTGTCAAGAAGAACATCAAAGAACTCTATGCGAGGTCTGACCTGAACATTTCTCTGTCAGGAAGAGCATCCACACTACCTAGCGTCACTTTTGATCATTGCGGCAACAAGTAAACCAGATTAGAAGGTCGACAGACTAAGCCGTGTATGAGAGGTTGATGTGCCTTGAAAGGGGAAGACTTCAGCAAAACAGCTTTGTGGAATCTGCCAACAGAAAGGTCGTGTATGTAAAATATTAAAAACTAAATCCAGCTACAATGTTGCGAGAGCGAGAGAGAGAGAGAGAGAGAGAGAGAGAGAGAGAGAGAGAGAGAGAGAGAGAGAGAGAGAGAGACAGAGACAGAGACACAGAGAGAGAGAGAGAGAGACAGAGACAGAGAGAGAGGAGGGAGAGAGAGAGGAGAGGGAACGAGAAAGAGAGAGAGCGAGAGAGAGAGAGAGAGAGGAGAGGGAAAGAGAAAGAGAGAGAGCGAGAGAGACAAAGAGAGAGAGAGAGAGGAGAGGGAAAGAGACAGAGAGAGAACAAGAGAGAGAGAGAGAGAGAGAGAGAGAGAGAGAGAGAGAGAGAGAGAGAGAGAGAGAGAGAGAGAGAGAGAGAGAGAGAGAGAGAGAGATTAATTTATGATGTTCTTCACAAAAATACTTCTTCCCAAAAGTTTATTGGCACCCATGTTAGGCTGGACGGCCCTGGGATCCCACATAAATTGTGAACAATCCGAACTGGTCCATCTGCGAATGGACCCGTGACCCGCTGGTCGGCTGGTGGGTGTGTAGTCATTGCGCCAATGTCAGAAATCCAAACAATAGAATAGATTCAGTCTGATGACAACATGCCTGGACATGAAGAGACTACAGGAATCCAAGCATTTTATCTGCGTTGGAGGACTTGCATTGAGCGCAGTGGTGACTACATCCAAATATGCTTGCTTGCGTTCGCTGGCTGTGAACTCCAACATCCTGTTGTCCAACATCAGTGTAATGTCATACCGGACCTGAGGTTTGCTTTAGTATCCATTGTCCCATGCCTGGCTTATTGGTGTGCAGACTGGTGGTGCCTCGCCGTACAGGCAGACACTCTCCGACTTCGGAGGAATCGACGATCCTACTACGTTAGCCAAGACGCGCGATTAGGACGTGTCAGTAGGTCTTGGCCAGTATATTCTCACACACACACACACACACACACACACACACAGTATGTAAGGTTTTCATTTGCAACCCCCTCGTGTTTCTACAGGTCACACACGGTGATCCGGGGCCGCAGTATCTTAGTGGTTAGCTCGTGTGCCCGCCAACCCGACGATCCTGTGTTCAAACCCCCACTGAGGGAGGGTTTTATTGTAACTGACGCAGGCTGCGAGCTGTATCCAGCCTGACATCAGTACCAGGAAATAGCGCCAGAAGTAACAGCGACCGTTGTCATATTAAGCACATGACTCAGCAGTGCCGAGAGGGCTAGACAAATATGCAACTTGCACCATCTACCCCTCGAGCCGCACGTATTGGAACAGCGTCTCTAACTGTACTTCCGGTCATCTGTGGGTTGGCACGTGGTGCCACGTCCATGAGCTTCACAGGACAATGACCAATCTTGACCGTAACTTATCCTAAGCCTGCTTCGGATCTGTATAGGACAAGGCTTCGTTTCTAGCTCGGTCGTTTGGGTGGCGAGTGCCGTTGTTGTAGACACCCCGGTGGGTGGTAGCTAGGGCCACGGAGTTCGTGCTCTGTGCCACGCTTATGGTAGACCACTTTGTGGACAGAGATCGAGCCATATGGGATAACACCCGGTGCAATGAAATTTACTCATTTTGCTGTGGAACCTGCTCTCAGCTCTGTGATCCCCACAATGATCCCACACAAATGATCCCACACAAATGAGTTGTTCCGGCAACAGATTAGGCAACCACGTGTATACACACTTCCAGATTGGTGAATCAGCCATGAGCACATGTGCATTGGCGTCGCAGACAGCAGAGCACATACTCCAAGACTGCCCAAAATATAACATATATTGGTAAACCTTCTGGCCTAGAGAGACGACAGTGGAAGATAAACTCTATGGAACAGTGAAGTGCAGATATAGAAGCATTTCAAGTGAGCGAAAGAAGAAGAGGGTGTTTGGGTTCGAGCACCAAGTTTTTGACGAGGTTCACGCGGTTACCCTACATCTGAGAGGGAACGACGTTAGTTAACGGAACTTGTGACCTCACAACACCGCTAGAGTCAGTGAGATCCTTACCCGATGTGAGATCAAGTTTACCTTTTAAAAACCGCTGATCAGCGAAGCGTGTCCGTGGCTGTGTGATGCCCCAGCGCCGACACACGGCTCCATGTGTCACATTTCTCACAGCGTGTAAGGTTCTCTGCGGGTTTAACGTCAACTGGGGCAGGTCACGGACTAGATTGACACCCCTGGTACACGACAACAGGTAGGTTCGGGGTTTCTCAAAGTGTGCGGCGTGGCGGTGTACTGGAGCGGCTCGATGCACTGGGTGGAGCAGTTTACTGGAGCGGTGGATTGCACTGGGTGGCGGTAGTGCACTTGTGGCAGTAGTGTACTGGGGCGGCGCGAAGCATTAAGTGGTGGTAATGTACTGGGGCGGAGCGAAGCACTGGGTAGCGGAAGTGTATTGGGGCGGCGCGAAGCACTGGGTGACGGTAGTGCACTTGTGGCAGTAGTGTACTGGTGCGGCGCGAAGCGCTAAGTGGTGGTAATGTACTGGGGCGGAGCGAAGCACTGGGTAGCGGAAGTGTACTGGGGCGGCGCGAAGAATTGGATGGCGGTAGTGTACTGGGGCGGCGCGAAGAGTTGGATGGCGGTAGTTTACTGGCCCTGGCTAAAACCACATTATATTCGTCATCATGTGCCTGCCGACTGACCGGAGCGATTATTCTTCATCACATCTCGCTATCTCCAATATAATATTTAAATTTGTTTTGCTAATAGTTTTCATTGCCGTGATAAAAGTCTGACACAAATATTCACCCATTGTCTTCAGAAATGTGGAGTTAGCCATGTGTGAGTGAATTAGAGATATTTCTGTTTTCAGCTTTTACAAAAAGTAACTTGCATATCCTTTACAGGACATCGCAGTCAACTCCAGCATTGTTTGGCTGTTTGTGAATTCTTGGCAAGTTTTATGCTCAGCAGTTTGCCATTGCTTTCTAAATGACCGGCTCTCATACCGTTTAAAACACAAAACAAAAAACAAAAACAACGCAAAGCGGTCTGTTTTCAGCAAAGCATTTTTATTTTCCACACACATACACACACACCACACCACACTCAACAGACACACCACAACCACACACCCCAAACAAACCACACCACACCTCACTCCACACCCACCTCAAACCACACCACACCCCACCCCACACACCATACACTATACCCCACCAAACACCACACCACACACCACCAAACACCACGCCCACACCACCTCACCACACCACGCCCACACCACACCTTACCCCTCACACCACACCCCACCAAACACCACATCCACACCACCACACCACACCGTACCCCACACACTATGCCACAACACACCATACCCCACCACATATCCCACCCCACCCCCACACACCATACCACACACCACACCTCACCCCACCATACACCACACCCCATCACACCGCGCATCGAACTCCCAAATCTCTGCCTAAAAAGATAACCCCAACAATGACACAGTAGCAAACCACTGCTATACACGTGGATCCCCAGGAACCGGGTGCTGGTAGTTTGTTGGCAGTTTACCCAGGGAGTCGTCTCCAGGTGAACTGACCGAACTATTGGAAATAAAACAGAAGGCAGACAGACTTGCACACAGAGAGGGCAATAAGGACAAGACAACAACGGGAGCTGTCCAGACAATAAAAAAGGCACGGAATCTATCACACGATGACCATCACATTCTTGACCGGCAGGGACATGTCGCCATGTTTGCCCCAGGACGGGGCGTGGCAGACTGAACAAACACATGTATACACTTCATTGATCTGCTTCACACCCACGCACGCGTGCAGTCAGCAACAAGTGCTGAGAACGTTCTGCAGAACCATCCTCTGAATTCCTCTGTACAGCCAGCTAAGAAAACTATACTGTGGCAACACTGACTCCAAGCTGTATGGAACTACAGAGAACAAACACAAGAGGACAACAAACACGATCGAACTGACCCGATGGTGTATTCACCAAGGACAGCGCTCGCAAGAACATGTTTATACTGCCAACAGTGATCAGCTGGGAGGAAGTCAGATGTGTCGGCCGATGGGCACAAATATCGCACCTCTACTGTAAACCGGCACAATGCAATTAAGTCATACAACATGGGGCGGAGGCAGCAGATGAAACAAAATATCATGTGTAGCTTTGTATGCTATTTCAGCAATAAGTAGATAGAACATTACCTGAGATTTAATACTAGAACATTAGATGAGATTTCATATTAGAACATTACCTGAGATTTCATATTAGAACATTACTTGAGATTTCATACTAGAACATTACCTGAGATTTCATACTATAACATTACCTGAGATTTCATACCAGAACATTACCTGAGATTTCATACTAGAACATTACTTGAGATTTCATATTAGAACATTACATGAGATTTCATATTAGAACATTACCTGAGATTTTATACTAGAACATTACCTGAGATTTCATATTAGAACATTACCTGAGATTTCATATTAGAACATTACTTGAGATTTCATACTATAACATTACCTGAGATTTCATACTAGAACATTACCTGAGATTTCATACTAGAACATTTCTTGAGATTTCATATTAGAACATTACCTGAGATTTCATATTAGAACATTACCTGAGATTTCATATTAGAACATTACCTGAGATTTCATACTATAACATTACCTGAGATTTCATACTAGAACATTACCTGAGATTTCATACTAGAACATTACTTGAGATTTCATACTAAAATATTACCTAAGA
Organism: Cepaea hortensis; assembly: GCA_963921405.1. Taxonomy (NCBI): domain Eukaryota; kingdom Metazoa; phylum Mollusca; class Gastropoda; order Stylommatophora; family Helicidae; genus Cepaea; species Cepaea hortensis. Next base: position 6,941,352 of record OY992885.1, on the reverse strand, counting down.
TTTCATACTAGAACATTACTTGAGATTTCACACTAGAACATTACCTGAGAATTCATACTAGAACATTACCTGAGAATTCATACTAGAACATTACTTGAGAATTCATACTAGAACATTACTTGAGATTTCATACTAGAACATTACTTGAGATTTCATACTAGAACATTACTTGAGATTTCACACTAGAACATTACCTGAGAATTCATACTAGAACATTACCTGAGAATTCATACTAGAACATTACCTGAGATTTCATACTAGAACATTACCTGAGATTTCATACTAGAACATTACTTGAGATTTCACACTAGAACATTACCTGAGAATTCACACTAGAACATTACTTGAGAATTCATACTAGAACATTACTTGAGATTTCACACTAGAACATTACCTGAGAATTCATACTAGAACATTACCTGAGAATTCATACTAGAACATTACTTGAGATTTCATACTATAACATTACCTGAGATTTCATACTAGAACACTACCTGAGATTTCATACTAGAACATTACCAGAGATTTCATACTATAACATTACCTGAGATTTCATACTAGAACATTACCTGAGATTTTATACTAGAACATTACTTGAGATTTCATACTAAAATATTACCTAAGATTTCATACTAGAACATTACTTGAGATTTCACACTAGAACATTACCTGAGAATTCATACTATAATATTACTTGAGATTTCATACTAAAATATTACCTAAGATTTCATACTAGAACATTACCCGAGATTTCATACTAGAACATTACCTGAGATTTCATACTATAACATTACCTGAGATTTCATATTAGAACATTACCTGAGATTTCATACTAGAACATTACCTGAGACTTCATACTAGAACATTACCTGAGATTTCATACTAGAACATTTCCTGAGATTTCATACTAGAACATTACCTGAGATTTCATACTAGACCATTACCTGAGATTTCATACTAGAACATTACCTGAGATTTCATACTAGAACATTACCTGAGATTTCATACTAGAACATTACTTAAGATCTGGTGCTAGGACATTTCTGAGATCACATTCTCGGACATTACCGAAGGTAGCAATCTAGAACATTGCCTAGGGTAGCAATCTAGAACATTGTCTAGGGTAGCAATCTAGAACATTGTCTAGGGTAGCAATCTAGAACATTGTCTAGGGTAGCAACCTCTGTATGCCCCAGACCAAGATGTAAGGTTGCCTTTCCCACCATCGCCTGTCCCTCCCAGGCAATTCCCCAACAATTCTGAAAACTGCCTGGAACCGATTTAAACACGATGGGTGGACCAGAGAGACCTACTGGGCGGACAGTAGAATCCTGAAACTGCTGGGAATCGATCCCGGAATCAGTGTTGTGGTGAGCAAGATCACTACCCATCACACCATCTTGACCACGTCAATAAACAATCAAGATTCAACCTGTGTCCAAGTTGTTTGATCGTTGCCCTGTAGAAGTGCAAATCATCGCGACACATTCCACTGAACGACGGAGAAAACATAAGACCAGATTGGAGGAAACGCTATCCCGATTCCTCGTGACCTTTAACCCGCTGGTTCAGATGCTCTTTTAACCTTTAAAGGTCACCTGAAAATAAAATGTGTGTCTAGGCTTAAAACATAATTCAGGATTTCCTGTAGTTACAGGCGCCAGGTGAACTGAAACCATCCCGTGTGACGTAACCTAACACAGACCTTCCTCCCGCATGGGGTCAGATAGGGATCTCAACAATGGCGGTATATTCCAGCTATTTATAGGCAGGGGTGACAGGGTGTCAGAGGCCATCACCTTGGTGCACAATGGGGTATTCCAGTGTAGGTCAGCTAAAGTCTCAGCTTGTTGCAGGATTCTTTCTCTACTCAATTGTCAACATATCTACCTGTCACCCATCCATCCATCCATCCATCCACCAAAACCCACCCACCCATCCATCCACACATCTATCCATCCACCCACCCACCCATACATCTATTTGTCTGTCTGTCTGTCCGTCCGTCCGTCAGCACGCCTGTCCGTCTGCCTGTCTGTTTGTCTGTGCGTCTAGTGAGATAATGTATGTGTGAGCAAATGTGTGTGTGTATGTGTGTGTGTGTGTGCGTGTGTGCATGTATTATGTTGTTATACATGTGTCTGTGCATGTATGTGTGCGTGCCCGCCTCTCTCATATTTATGTCATATACATAGTTTTATCGGTCGGTCAGTCGGTCAGTTAGTCTGTCTGTCTGTCTATTTGTCTGTCTGTCTGTCTATTTGTCTGTCTGCCCAGCGTTTCTATAGATCAGTCAGCACAGACTGGGTGATGGAGTCTCCAGGAGTCTCGTGTGACCCACTGCCGGCTCCAGGAGTCTCGTGTGACCCACTGCCGGCTCCAGGAGTCTCGTGTGACCCACTGCCGGCTCCAGGAGTGTCTTGTGACCCACTGCCGGCCCCAGGAGTGTCTTGTGACCCACTGCCGGCTCCAGGAGTTTCGTGTGACCCACTGCCGGCTGCAGCAGTGCGATAGTCAAGGCCAGGGAAACATCGGCATCCAGGCGGCCAGCAGACGATAGTGCTAGCACAGCGCTACCGGAACTCAGGACACGAATTTATGGATCAGTTACACACGTATAGAGTCACGTGGTCCTGAGGGGGTTGTATCCAATCTTCGAGTCAGAACGGCCTTAACCTTCCTTCATAGGTGTCTCGGGGTCACAGTAGCGCTAGCATCTGTCTGCGTGGTTATCTATACGTGTGAGTGTGGTTGCCTATATGTGTGAGTGGTTGTATAAGTGTGAGTGGCTGTCTATAAGTGTGTGGTTGTCTATAAGTGTGAGGGGTTTTCTAAGCGTGAGTGGTTATCTATGCATGCGCGTGGATGTCGATACGAGTGTGTGGTTGTCTAAACGTGTGTATGGCTGTCAATGTGTGGGTGGTTTATACGCGTGCGTGATTGTTTATATATGTGTGCTTGTTGATTGCCAGGGGACAGAATCAAGTCAGCGCCTTTGGTTGATTGTATTTCATGGGTTATTTCCCTTGAATCAAACACGGCATTGACCTGGCGATGGAAGTGTCAGATTGATGGAGGAAGAATCAGAGTGATGGAGGGAAGATAAGAATGATCATGGGAGATAAGAACGATGATGGGAGGATTAGAATAATGATGAAAGGATAAGAACAATGGTAGAAAGATAAGAATAATGATGGAATGACAAGCATAATGATGGAAGGGTAAGAATATTAGGAAGGGAGAATACAAATAATGATGAATGACACGAATAATTATGAGAGGATAAGAATAATGATGGGAGGATAAGAATAATCATAGGAGGATAAGAATAATGATGGGGTGATAAGAATAATGATGGGATGATCATAGTAATGATGGAGTTAGGAACAACAGCCTTCCAGGTAGACGAATAAATAGACATACTAAGTTGGTAGACTAACATAGACAGACAAATCAGATTGGCAGACTGACAAAGACAGACAGACGGGCTGACAGACTGATACAAACAGCAGACCAGAGTTGTAGACTGACACAGACAGACAGACAGACAGACCGACAGATTGACGGATTAGTGCATCAATAATAATATCAATATAAAAATACAAAAGGCACCAGCAGTTTCAGGAAATGTGTGGACATCAGTAGAAATCAGCACCAACTGGAAACATCTGCTCTCAAGTTAAGTCTGTTCTGCTTTGTGTGAATCAGAGACACACAGTGACCACTCATCTACGTGTACACACATTCACTGACCGGATACCGGAGAATGGAAGCATTACAATTGTGTGATAGAAGAACTTCATTGCACCGGGTTGTGTCCCATATGGCTTTGTCTCCTGCCACAGGGTGGCCTGCTGAAAGTGTAGCACAGAGCACGAACTCCGTAGGTCCAGCGACGACACCCAGGAGTTTGCGAAAAAACTGCACTCGTGAACCGAACAACGTTGACTGGCCGGAAGTGAACCCACAACCTTCGAAGCTCAAGGCAGGCGGCCTAGCCACTTGGCCACGGATTATCCCTGATAACAGAATCACCGATATGGGGAGAACTGTGCGGAGAAATGTGGGGAGAACTGGGGGAAAACTGGGGGAAGAACAGTTGGGAGAACTGTGGGGAGAACTGTGAGGAGAACTGTGGGGAGAAATGTGGGGAGAACTGTGGGGAGAACTGTGCGGAGAAATGTGGGGAGAACTGTGGGGAGAACTGTGAGGAGAACTGTGGGGAGAACAGTGAGGAGAACTGGGCAGATGTCCGCCAATCAATGATGTGGGGAGAACTGGGCAGATGTCCTCCAATCACCGATGTGGGGAGAACGGTGGGGAAAACTGTGGGGAGAACTGGGGGAGAAACTGTGGGGAGAATTGGGCAGATGTCCACCAATCACCGATTGTGGGGAGAACTGGGCCTACTTATTCCAATCACCGATGTGGAGAGAACTGGGCAGATTTCCTCCAATCACCGATGTAGGAAGAACTTGGCAGATTTCGTCTAATCACCGAATGGGAAGAACTGGGCAGATGTCCGCCAATCAAAGGGGGAGGGACATGCTCTGACGTGGGAGAGGATACACATCGAGAACACCCGATAGTAGTGTGACTAGCAAGTCTGTCTGATGGAGCCGACTTGTCCAACCAAATAGTGGACGCCCCAGGCAACACACGGAGACCAGACACAGAGACAGAGATGGATGATATGAGGAGACCAGACACAGAGATAGAGATGGATGATATGAGGAGACCAGACACAGAGATAGAGATGGATGATATGAGGAGGACAGCGGACATGGAGGAGAACTGCAGGACAGACAGACGCACGCACAGACACCCCAGCCTACGTCCATACATACGGAACACACACACACACACGCGCGCGCACACACACACACACACACACCAGAATATACAGCGCATTTATCCCACACATTGTCCAGTATATGCCACAGCCAACCATCGCTAGTAAGCCCAGCGCACAATTTAGCCGTCTCCGCAAATCAATATCTGAAACCTGGCATACAGGTTATTGTTATTGTTGTTGTTATTGTTGGCACAACAATACTGCCCCGCCCCATTTAGTGACCTGCAGTCCGTATCAGGCTGACCTGTCGGATGGATTGTATTTTGTGGTATTCCTGATCGTGTGCCTGCAGTGACTATTGGTTGTCTGCCCTGTTGCATACCTGCCAGCCTCTTCTGTTAGGTTAGCTTATGTGTGTGTGGGGAATCAGTGGGACTCCGATGTGTGGTTCCAGCATTAGGTGAGTTTCTCTGTGTGTGGGTGGGAGAGTATGTGTGTGTGAGTGTGTGTGTATGTGTGAGTGCCTTAGAGTGTGATGCTGGGGGTAGAGTTAGGGCATATCTCTATGACATGCTGGCTGGCACCCAACAGACGGGAGCGCTTGTGATGAGGTTGTTCTTTACTCTGGTTGATCTCTTGTGTTTGAACCATGTACATGAGCATTTCACCAACAAACACACACATTGATGCACACACTCATGTACAAGATCTGCCATAAATTGAGTCATTTGTTAACGCATACACTGACTCACACACTCACCCGTACACTGACTCACACACTCACACCCGTACACTGACTCACACACATCCTTCTTCTTCTTCTTCTTCTTCTTCTTCTTCTTCTTCTTCTTCTTCTTCTTCTTCTTCTTCTTCTTCTTCTTCTTCTTCTTCTTCTGCGTTCGTCCGGAATGTTGCTTTAGACGTAATTGCGTTGTGCCAGTTTACAGCAGAGCTGCGATACTTGCGCCTTTTGGCCGATATATCCGACTTCTGCGGGCATTTGTTGACCGGGTTAACTTTCCCGGGTGACACACATCCGTACACTGACTCTCTCTCTCAAGGAAAATATTCTATACGTCTCACATACAGACACATTTTGACTACTGCTCTACAATCTGGGACGGTTGTTCCAATTCAAGCACCAAGCGACTTTACTCACTACAGAAACGGGCCATGAGTTTAATTTATAGCAAACATTTAACTGACAATCCTAGCCTGCATAAACGCCTTCAGTTACTAACACTCCGCAAACGTCTGCTTTTCAATAAGGCCAAACTAATTCACAAAATCCTACATCGGAATGCCCCAAATTACCTTTGGCCATTGTTTGAATATAATACTAGACACAGTAAACGATTAAATATATTACACATTCCGAAGCCTAGGATAGACTTATACAAAACAAGCTTAACGTACTCTGCAGCTCAGCTGTGGAACAATCTTCCACATGAAATAAAAGACATCACCAATCCCTATACATATAATCGCAAATTATTTGAACACTATCTCAGTACGGATTATCTTCCCCCTTAATAATAGAAGTAATAATAATAATAAAACCCTAGTATAACAGCCAGTCCCCTTTTGGTAGACCAGTATATTCCACATAGCTAATAACAAGTGCCACACCAGTTATTACTATTACTGAGTCGTGTAGTATTGATTTTTAATTTTTCCACATGCCTTTACAATGCAATGGGGTTAGAATTAAATTGTAAAAAGACTCAGGTTATGGTCATCAGTAGGAAGGAAGAAGTGCCACAATGTAATATACAAGTAAATGGAAATATTCTTCAACAAGTGAATCGGTACAATTATCTTGGAACAGTTATAACATCTGATGGGAGATGCCTTGAAGAGATTAGAACAAGAATCCCCCTCTGCTGTGTGTCCACCGTGACGAGGTAGAGGGGCTTGTGTGTCCCAATGACCCCAAGAGCTATGACGACGGTAGCACAGCTACTGGTAGGGCCACCCATGTCGGACAGGTCAAGGGAGAGGGACCAGACGAAGAGACACACAAACCTGCTGCCTTGTATGTAGACTGGGGACAGTCAAAGGCTAGGGAAAGCACCCCGAACACATGCTTGTCAAAATCGGATGTACTGAGCCACAGGCTTGACAAAGCAATGCAACGTAACTTAATTCATGATGTCACAAATCAAAATTAATCGTTATGGTGCTAATCCTGTGAAGTCCCATCAGGCGGCGATAGTGCCGGGCCCCCTGCCTCGAGGGGGTCCACCCATGACTACTGGTGGTCACCTTCCCCTGTGCTGTGGAGTCAAGGCACAGAGGAGTAGGTTAAGAGCTATTGACCAAATACCCCGGACACTCAACATACTACAGTGGAATGCCGAAGGAGTTTACAAGAAGAAAGACTCCCTAACACAGCGTCTTCATAAAGATAGAATAGATGTGGCATGCATTCAAGAGACACACCTCAACGCCAATCACAAATTCTCAGTCAGAGGATATCAGGCCACACGTTTCGACCGCGAAGGACACAAAGGAGGAGTTCTAATACTTACACGAAATACAATACCTTGCAGCGAAGTATCTGTGATCTCTGACAACCAAACGGAAATATTAGGTGTTGATATAATGATAAAGGACGTGAAAATAAGAATCTACAGTCTGTATAGCCCAGCAGATAAGGACCTTACTCTCTCAAACATGAAAATAACTGACACAAACTGCATTATTGTAGGAGACTTTAATAGCCGTTCAGAAAGATGGGGATACCCAGATACTGACAAAAGAGGAGATGAATTGGAGGACTGGGAAATAGACTCAAATCTCCATCTACTCAACAAAGGGGATGGCACACCAAGCTTCTACTCCAGAAGATGGCTTACCACTTCTACTCCAGACTTAGCTTTCTGCACAGGAGACATCCTCCACAAAATCGATCGCCATGTGCTGGACCAATTAGCAGGTAGTGACCACAGACCAATCAAGCTTGTAATGAATATGGAGTATGTTCCACAGGAGCAAAAGCCCTTGCCCCGCTGGAATTACAAACGAGCAGATTGGGACAGATTTGCCATACTAACAGACAAATATTGTGAAAACATAAATACACGATATGGCAACATAAAGCAAATGGTGGAAAGTCTAAACAGAGCGATAATACAGGCAGCCACTGAGTCCATTCCAAGAGGAGCGAGGAAAAATTATAAACCATACTGGACTGAAGAACTACAAAGTTTGGAGGACAAAGTTGAAGATGCCAGGAAGACAGCAGAGAGAGAACAAACAATTGAAGCGAACATCTCTCTCAAAGCCATCTCAGCAAAATATAAAAGAACAGTAAATCAAACAACAAGAGATTGTTGGAGGGAAAAAACAGAAAACCTGAATTTCGACAGGGATGGAAACAAACTATGGAAACTAGTGAAAGCCATGAACAATGAAGGACCTAGAAACAAACAAATAACAATTAAACAAGGAAATGCCTTGCTTACAGGAAAAAAGGCTGCAAATGCACTAATGGAACACTATGCAAATGCAAACCACATTGATATTACAACCAAACAGAAGAAAGCAATCAAAGACAAACAGATACATCATAGAAAAACAGAGACAGCAGCAGAATATATGATGGCAAATCTAACAATGGAAGAAATGGAACAGGCAATGAATACCCTAAAAAAGAAGAAATCACCAGGAAAGGATGGAATCACAAATGAAATGCTAATAGGACTAGGCACCAAGGCAAAGAAGAAACTACTAGCAGTCCTAAATAACAGCTGGAAGAGAGGAATAGTCCCACAGGCATGGAAGGAAGCTATACTAATACCAGTCCCAAAGAAATGAAAAGACCTGGAAGAACCAAATGGCTATCGACCTATCAGTCTACTTAGCTGTGTAGGAAAATTAATGGAACGCATTATCAGTGGCAGGCTAACATGCCATCTGGAAGAAAACAAACTCTTAACACCACACCAAGCAGGATTCAGAAAGTACAGATCCACTGAAGATCAAATAACTTATATAGCTCAGGAAATAGAGGATGCCTTCCAAGAGAAAAAGCACACACTAGCAGTCTGGATAGATTTAGAAAAAGCATTTGATAAAGTATGGAAGGAAGGACTGAAAGTAAAACTGCAAAACATGCATGTTTATGGAAAAATGTATAAATGGATCAGCCACTACCTTGAGAACAGAACTGCCAGGACAAAAGTACAAGGACAAACAAGCAAAATGATGCTGCTGGAGCAAGGTGTCCCCCAAGGAGGAGTTCTTTCACCAACATTATTCCTAGCATATATAAATGACATCACGGAAAATTTTCCAGCCAGAGTACACACATCCTCCTTTGCAGATGACCTAGCCATATGGACATCTGAAGAATATATTAGTACGGCTAACAGCAGAATACAGCAAGCCTTATTAGCGCTAGAGGACTGGTCAAAATCATGGCTAGTGAAGATAAGTGAGGAGAAAACAACATGCATATTGTTCTCCCTCTCAAATAAAACTCAGCAACCTAAGCTGGTATTGAGTGGAAAAATATTGCGCCATGAAGAAAATCCAAACTATCTAGGAGTCACCTTTGATCGTCGCCTGACATGGAAGACACAGGTTGAGAAAAATCGAACAAGAGCAAGGCAGAGAATGGCAATCATGAAAAAGCTTGCTGGTACAACGTGGGGAGCAGATGAGAAAGTTCTCAAGAAGTTATATACTGGACGGGTGAGGCCAGTACTGGAATATGGCATTGCAGCTTGGGCAACAGCAGCTAAGTCAAACTTTAACAAAATAAGTAGAGTCCAAAACCAAGGAATGCGAATCATAACTGGAAGCCTGAAGACAACGCCTATTAATAAACTAGAAAAGATCACTTGTTTACAACCAATGCAGGATAGAAGAGATAGCAGAGCCCAGCAACAAGCAGAAAAATTTAGAAGATTGACAGACCACCCTATGTACAACAGATTTAATGGGTTTGGAAAGGGAAGACTGAAGCGTAGCAACTTTGTAGAAACTGCAAAACGAAGGATTAGGGCAGATCCCATACTTAACATGTCAACAGTCAAGCCCATACACAATGCACACAAGTTCCCAGCTTGGAGACAGCAGCAACTGCCTGAGATGATAGAAAACATTCCTGGTATTGAGAAAAAGAACACTCAGCATGAAACCGAAAGAAGAGAAATAACCCTAAACTACATAAAAGAACATTACCCAAGCAGGAATTGGACCCATGCATATACAGATGGATCAGCCAAAAATTCAATAGAGAATGGAGGAGGAGGAATTCTCCTAAATTTAAAAAATGGAGTGAAAAAAAACACATTCAATGGCAACTGGAAAATTTTCAAGTAACTTCAAAGCGGAGATAGAGGCTCTGAAAACTGCAGCAGAAATGCTCCTGATGGAGGAAAACAAAGAGAAGCAAATAGCTATCTTCACAGATGCAAAGTCAGCTGTCCCAATACTGAAGAGCAATAACAGCACAGAACTAACTGACCTAAGAGCAGCACTCCATGGTCTATGCCAGAAATCCAAAAAAGTTGTAATACAGTGGATCCCATCACATTGCAGTTAGTTAGTTAGTTATCAGTTGGGGTATCTTCGTTGCACTCCGGACATGTCCATAGGTGCTCAGATCCTCCCCCCAGCATATGCATCAGCGTCCGGTGGCTAATAGTGCCAGTTCTGTGTTGGTTGACGAGGCGCTTTGTTTTCCCGATGTACCTCTCGCGTCTGGCTGTGCCGATTCTTACTCCCAGGTCTTTCATCCTGGAAAGCGATGTGGAATCACTGGCGTCAAAATCCTCTGTTCTCGCCATATCTTTAAGGGCGTTAATAACATCGGCACGATCCATGGGCTGGCCATCTACAGGGGGTGCAGAGCCAGCCAATTTATCAGCTCGTTCATTTCCCTCGACTCCCGCATGTCCCGGGACGAAGATGAAGGTGACTTTGCGGACAACAGACTTCCGCAGCGACTCAGTCCACTGTCTACGTACAGATCCAGCTTCGACCTTCTGAATCATGCTCATTGAATCACTTAGTACACACACGTTGGTATAATGCTGTGATTCCAGCCATATGAAAGCCTGTGTAACTGCCATCACCTCCATCGTCATGCTGCTCGTGGTCATAGAGTGGGCACCACTAGATTCTTGAACGGTTCGGCCCGCTGAACGGGCTGTAAATGCCCACGCACTTCTCTGCTGCTTTACAACAGATCCATCTGTATAGATGAGCACTTCGGGGCTATCTGAGTGATCATAGATGAGCGCGTTAACCTCTGCATTGACAGCGGCAGGGTTCTGCTCTCTGTCGAGTGTGATAATGCAGGAGAAGGTACACTTAAAAGCTGGAGGCACCGGCACCCATTCCTTGCCGGGGTTGATACTGGTAAGACTGCAGACCTGTCCGACGACATCTTCCGCCCGACCCATCCATGATTTGCCCCTCTTTAGCCTGTCACCCTTTTCTCTGAATACAGCGTCATGCAGAGGGTGCTGCTCATCTGCACTTATTTTTAAGTATGCACGAGCTCTCCAGATCTTGATCCTGTGTTCCATTGTCGGGAAGTCAAGGAGGTATCTCATTGCTACACAGCTGGTGTCTCTCGTGCAGCCCAAAATGATGCGCATGGCTTCGTTTTGTACCTTTTCAAGTCTTCCAATCTGTGTAGGGCTGACAGTGAGGATAGCCAGGGCATACTCGATGCGTGAAAGCACAAGTCCTTGGAACAGAAGTAATAGCAGTCTTTGCTCGATATTGGCAGTCGCCATGACTCTCATTGCTGCCAAACCTTTTCGAGCCTTCGTTATGACATAATCGACATGATCTCTGAAGGACAGGCTACGATCAAGCCTCACGCCAAGATATGTCATTGACTGGGTTCTACTCAGAATGCTCCCATCCATTCTTACTGCCGGCAGGTCTGTTTTCACAATATGGTTGTTTAGTGAGAACCATGTAACCGTTGCCTTTGCAGGGTTGACAAGGGCATCGGCATCAGCACACCATGAGGAAATTCGATCTAGTTCGCCCTGCATATAGTTGGCAACCGCCTGTCTATCTCGACCCTGTCGATACACGAGGATGTCGTCAACGAATGATAGAGTCCTACCCCTCCCGTCCAACTGTTGTTCAGTGATCGGCACCGTATACACGTTGAATAGTACTGGTGACAGTGGTGAACCCTGCGGCAATCCTGGACATATCGTTATCGGCTCAGAAGACCAACTCCCGCTTCTTAGCACCACCTTCCTTTGGAGTAGAACTGCAGCTATCCATCGTACAAGGTGAGGGTGCACTTTCAGTCTGAGGAGGGTTTGCATCAAGTGCTCGAAAGATACTCTGTTATATGCGTCCTCTAAGTCTATGGCGGCCGCACATGTCTCTTCTCTGACCTGAAATCCTTCGTAAACATCTTGAGCAAAGACCGCCGCATTCAGCCATGACTCTCTGTTGCGTCTGTATCCTCCAAGTGTGGGCGGGAAGCAGCCGAGCTGTTCCAAGTCCCAAGCAAGTCTGTGTGCTACAATTTTCTCCAGTAGCTTGCCAACAGTATTCTGCATCGTAATGATTCTGTAGCCGCCTATCTTGGAGTGGTCTTTGTTCGGTTTTGGCAGCGGCAGCAAGTAGCTGTGTAGCCATTCTTCTTTGACCTGACCCCTCTGGATACTGGTGTTGAATTCTCTGGCCAGTTCTTCCATGTCATCATCTGATATCACCATTAGGTCACCATATCGGATGCCGTCTGGGCCTGGGGCGGTGTTAGGTGATTTCTTGAGCATCGCACGCAATATGTCAACTGTGATTGTCCATTCTTCGTCTGTCCCGACCCCCTCGCACAACTGAGAGAGTGTTGTTGTGGTCCTCTGTCTGGCGGGCTCGTCTTTCTGGTCAGCCTGTTCTATGTAGCGTGCAAGAAGGGCCTTACCTTTATCCGCATCCGACTTTTTCCATGCGAGGTCTGTGCCTTGAAAGTCTGGAATACCCCTACGTTGTGCAGCACCGTTCATGCTCTTGTGGAGGCGCCAGAATGTCGTAAGAGATTGCTCGGAGCACACCTTCCTGCAGAACTCGTCCCATTTGTCGGCCTTGGCCTGTTTGGCGCAGGATTTGAATAAAGTCGTCGTCCTAATGACCTCAGTCTTCAGGTTCGCCAACTCAACCTGTGGCATGTTAGCCTTTCTGGCCTTTTGCCAGTCTTTGACAGCCTGCCTCTTTCCCAGCCACACCTTCTCGACCTCTCCATTCCACCATGGTGGCTGCAGCCATCTTTCTTGTCTCCTACGGGAGGAAGTTAGTTTCCTTCTTCTGATCTTGCTTATGGCGTCTTGACCAGTGGTGTCGTACGGGAAGGCATTGGTCTTGTTTCTTTGACTCATGGCCCCGTCTTTCTTGATCAGGATGACACAAGGGTAGTGGTCACTATCGTGGTATCCCAGTGTGCCCCACCGGCATCTTGGTGCGATGGTGGGCGACACCAGAGCCAAGTCAATGATGCTGTCAGAGTCGCCTGGTCGAGTGGCCATTCTAGTGACCTTCCCATCATTCAGACAGATTAGGGCAGCAGATGCCAGGGCGTCCTCCAAATCTTCTCCCTGTCTATTGGTGATGCAATTCCCCCATTGACTGCCTCTGGCATTGAAGTCCCCGCAGTAGATGATATGCCTTTCATCCATATCGAACAAACTCTGCCATTGTCGCACGTCGACCTTCCCATTTCGCGCATAGACGTTAACGATTACAAGCTGCACTGGTGTCATTATTCTTAATGCCTGCACTTGCAGGGCATCGCTGTTCCAGGCGGACATATCGATCTCAGACACTAGTATGTTGTCGCGGACCAGAATGGCCTGTCCGAGGTGCCGCCTGTTAAGGAAACCCTGAAATCCCGCAACATTGACTGTTCCGTCGGTGAGCTGTGTTTCTTGCAAGACTACAATATCGTTTCCGTAGAGTAGTTTTTCAAGAATGGGTCGGCGTTGACTAAATGATGCACAGTTCCAGTACAGTACTCGAACATTTCCGATACCCAATCTGTCACATTTTAAGCGCCTTCTGCGAGCGCCCGCCCTCTTACCACGTTGTGTCCTAGCTGGTCGTCTGGCCGTCATGTTAGGCTTAACTATCGCCACCGGGCGCCGATGATACGCCGAAAGAAGACCGGACGCGCGTGCACGAACTCCGTTGCACGGTCCGAACTCCATTTCACCCCGAGAAAACACTTAATCCATACACATTTCGGAAAAAACACGATTGCAGTATACCTGGAAACGAAGAGGCTGACAGACTGGCAAAAGAAGGCGGACGACTACCACAGCCTGACATAGACATAACCTATAATGAGGCAAAGAGGTTGATAAAAAGCACTTATAGAACCAAATGGGAATCAGAGCATCCAGGCCATCAGAAGGATGATGCATATTACAAACTCGACCGAAGAGAACAAGTAGCAATCTTCAGACTCTGCACAGGACATAACAGGCTGAAATACCACTTGTTCAATGAACTAAAGATAGGAGATACCGATGAATGTAATTGTGGAACTGGAAAAATTACAGCAAAACATTTGCTGCAGGATTGCCCAACGTATGCAGAACAGAGAAAGATATGTTGGCCCACACCTGCTTCATTTGAGGACAAGCTCTATGGAGATATCAACAAGCTAAAGTTGACCGCAGCTTACTTAAACTACATACAGGTTGACATTTAAAGGTGCATGAAGACCCAGAGGCATGAAATGGAATATTGCTTGGATAGCAAATCCATTATGTGGAAAGTCCAAATCGAAAGCTCGCTGTGTGGGCTTCATAAAAGGTGGAAAAGTGTCCTAGTGGCACGAAATGGAATATTGCTTGGATAGCAAATCCATTACGTGGAAAGTCCGAATCAAAAGCCCATTGTGTGGGCTTCATAAAAGGTGGAAAAGTGTCCTAGTGGCACGAAATGGAATATTGCTTGGATTGCAAATCCATTACATGGAAAGTCCGAATCGAAAGCTCACTGTGTGGATGTCATCTGCAGACTGCATACTTCTGGTTTCCGGAAGAACAGCCTATGGTGAACGGAAGGCCCAATATACGGAAGTGAGGCTAAGCAGCCATGTGCAGGACGTGACGATTCCTTGGGTGAGCCCAGTATCGGAGCGCTATGTATCGGCTCTGCAAGTATGGAAGCCTCCTTGGATGGCGGGGAATGCCCATGGTCTGCCCCTGCCTTCCCTTGAGGGCTGACCAGGATCTTTGGCTGTTCTATATGGACCAGCTGGGATGGGGGATAACACCACAACAGTGAGAGTCAAACGTCCTAAGAAACCCCCGGGAAGGTTAACCCGGTCAACAAATGCCCGCAGAAGTCGGATGTGTCGGCCTAACGGCGCAAGAACGCAGCTCTGCTGTAAACAGGCACAACGCAATCACATCCGGAAAAAAAAACTCCGGATGAACGAAGAAGAAGAAGAAGAACAAGAATCGCCATGGCGAAAGTAGCCTTTAGCAAGATGAAAAACATTCTGACCAATAAAAAGATGTCAATTGAAACGAGAAAAAGAGTGTTGAGGGGATACATAGAGCCTGTTCTTTTGTATGGATGTGAAACTTGGACAATGAGCAGTCAAGCTGAAAAACATCTGATGGCTGCAGAAATGTGGTTTCTGAGGAAAATGCAAAGAATACCATGGACAGACAGAAAAACCAATGACCAAGTACTACAGGAGACAAATGAACATCGTAAACTGATTAGAGAAATTAGACGTAGACAGTCAACATTTTTTGGACATGTTATGAGAAGAAATGGATTGGAGAACTTAGTGACAACTGGCAAGATCGAGGGGAACAGACCAAGAGGAAGACCGAGAGGAAAATACCTGGATGGCTTGGCCACATGGCATGGACGAGACAGGAACACTGAGCTGATCCACGATACTGGTGATCGAGTGAAATGGCGAGTCATGACCGCACACGCTTTCCGGCATGGCACATGATTGATTGATTACAATGCATATCTTTTATATTGTTGCTGTTTTCAGTTAGCCTTGAATGATGTGTGAATGAAATAATGTATGAAAGAGAGTGATAAAAGAGCAGAATGTTAGACGGGCCTGCGTGCCCAATTCTTAACCCTTTCAAAATAAAGTTTTGTTGTTGTTGTTATTGTTGTCTCTCTCTCTCTCTCTCTCTCTCTCTCTCTCTCTCTCTCTCTCTCTCTCTCTCTCTCACACACACACATCCGTACACTGACTCACACACACACACACACACACACACCCATACACTGGTTCACATACCACTATTCCACAGACTCTCACACACACATCCGTACACTGACTCTACCACATCTTCACACAACATATAAACACCCACATCAGATTTCCATGTCAGACACACACACACACACACTCACATAAACCGGATGTTCATGTCTCTCTCTCTCTCTCTCTCTCTCTCTCTCTCTCTCTCTCTCTCACACACACACAAACACACACACACACACACACACACAACACACACCACCAGATTTCCATGTCACACACGCAGAGGATGTCCATGTCACACACGCACACACACACACACACACACACACACACACACACACACACACACACACACACACCCACACAGACGCACTGTTGTAGCTGTGTCTGTGAAGCGAGGTGATTATTAACTTCCCGCTAAAACTTCAAAAGAGATTGTTGTCAAAACAACAATGGCCGCGGAAGTGTACAGATAAGCTGCTGATTGGTGCTCCAGGCTCCCGCCATCACCGCTGTCTGGCTATCTGTTGCTGGGCCTGTCTGTAGACAGCCGCCGTCAGCTCTCGGCGTTTGTCTTATCCACTCCTTGCCCTAGGAGATTGTGTCTTTCTTGTCAGTATCTTGTGTATGATCTTACCTAGATCTGTGTGTGATGTTACCTAGATCTCTGTGTGTGTGTGATGTCACCTAGATGTATGGTTGATGTTACCTATATCTGTGTGTGATGTTACCTAGATGTGTGTGTGTGTGTGTGTGTGTGTGTGTGATGTTGCCTAGATCTGTGTGTGATGGTACCTAGATCTGTGTTTTATGTTACCTAGATCTGTGTGTGATGTTACCTAGATCTGTGTTTTATGTTACCTAGATGCGTATTTGATGTTACCTAGTTCTGTGTGTGATGTCACCTAGATCTGTGATTAATGTGTCATAATCCCGACATACCTGGTCGACATCAACTGTAGGTGACATGGAAGCAAATCACCTTTTGCTAATTGACACAAATTGCTCGACCGTTGGTAACTCAGAAAGCAATGACCAACTAATGAATGTAACATTGCCTGGTCGATCACCAACAGCCAATAGAGGCTGCGGGGCGGGGTCTGGCCAGTACTCTGGGAGTGCATATCTTCTAATATAATGTTGATGGGGTGTTTCCATGCGCTTCTAAAGTTGGTACCTACGGTGGGAATTCACGCCTAGTTCTGAACCGTCCGTTTATCACAATGGCCCTTGGTCTTCAATCATACGGTGGTGTATGTTTAAAAAAAAAAACATACACAGACGCAAACACACAAACACATGTGTAAAGTTGTTCATGTAGTTATACCGGCGTGTGTTTGTTATTTGCGTGCTGACCAAGGCTTCGACTGCAACGTACATTGCCTTACTTGTGATGGTGTTCTAATAAAGCTAACCTCCTGCTTCTCTGGTTTGGTGATTTATTCACACAACCATACGGGTACGCTAGTTGATGCCACCACACAACACGCTAATTGATGACACCACACAACACATGTGTCTCTGTACGCTAGTTGATGACACCATACAACACATGTGTCTCTGTACGCTAGTTGATGACACCACACAACACATGTGTCTCTGTACGCTAGTTGATGACACCACACAACACATGTGTCTCTGTACGCTAGTTGATGACACCACACAACACATGTGTCTCTGTACGCTAATTGATGACACCACACAACACATGTGTCTCTGTACGCTAATTGATGACACCACACAACACATGTGTCTCTGTACGCTAGTTGATGACACCACACAACACATGTGTCTCTGTACGCTAGTTGATGACACCACACAACACATGTGTCTCTGTACGCTAATTGATGACACCACACAACACATGTGTCTCTGTACGCTAGTTGATGACACCACACAACACATGTGTCTCTGTACGCTAATTGATGACACCACACAACACATGTGTCTCTGTACGCTAATTGATGACACCACACAACACATGTGTCTCTGTACGCTAGTTGATGACACCACACAACACATGTGTCTCTGTACGCTAGTTGATGACACCATACAACACATGTGTCTCTGTACGCTAGTTGATGACACCACACAACACATGTGTCTCTGTAAGCTAGTTGATGACACCACACAACACATGTGTCTCTGTACGCTAGTTGATGACACCACACAACACATTTATCTCCTCCACGTTGAGTGATTCTTTACAGACTATTAAACAACCTGATACGATTCACTAAAGAGGATAAGATGACACACATTTCCTAGATGACACATCAGATGACACACAGTTCCTAGATGACACATCAGATGACACACAGTTCCTAGATATTCAATGTTCCCTAGAAATCAGTCTGGCTGGAGACGTCATCACCAAGCGTCAGGAAGACATGAATGGTAGCAGTGTCTGAAAGTAAGGTTTGGACAATCATCAGTGAGTTCGATTCACCTGTTCCCTCCTCCCTTGGAATCCAGCGTTCGACACAGAACTGTCACAATTATCCTTCTGTCTGAGAGTGTCTTATCATTAGTCAACCATATCATACAACATTGCAGTGTTCAGGGTAATACTCAGCAATACAGGTAACTTGTTGAAATGGGTTCAGAAAAATCAGTGTGGACAATCCCCGCATAAACTTCAAATACAAATAATGTTCAGCTGCTTCACTCGATGGTAATATTATACGGAACGACCAAAGGGGATCCGTTAATATAAAACAAAGGTCCAGATGAGTCGACCTGTAGATCTTTACTTGGTTGGATTTAAGAGCATAATTTACAGGCCTTCCCGAGACAACCAGCAGTCGACATAACTGACGGTTGATGCCTACTCAGAAAGAGACTATGATGTCACGCATAATTAGCGCCGTCGAGTACATTAAAGAATTTAACTTGGGAAGCTCTCAATGTGGATTATAGGCGCAGGAGTGATAACACTCATACAGTGTGATGTGATAATAGACTTCACCTAACTGTGTTGTCCAGTGATATAGCAGTAATACAATGTTACGGGTACAAATTACGCCTGGGTAAAAACTGGTATTTTAAATCATTTGATGTTCATATGGATATTAGTTATTACGCGATGCATGTTCCTCATTCGACAGATGAGACGGTAGCTGGTTTGGTGGCACTTTCATCAGGTCCCTGTGTGTTCTGTGGGGACATGTCTCTAAATCTTGTACTGACTTTGTTCCGAGCAACTTTCGTGTATATGTGATAACAGACAGACAAACGGACTGATGGACAGACAGATAGACAGACGGACGGACGGACTGACGGACAGACAGGCAGACAGACAGACGGACAGATGGACAGACAGATAGACCGACGGACGGACGGACTTACGGACTGACAGGCAGACAGACAGACGGACGGACGGACGGACAGACAGACAGATTGACAATTGATAGATCGACGGACGGAAGGACAGCCAGACAGACAAACATACCGCCAGCCAGCTAGACAGACAGGCAGACAGACAGACGAACGGACGGACAGACAGATGGACAATTGATAGATGGACGGATGGAAGGACAGCCAGACAGAAATACCGCCAACCAGCCAGACAGACAGGCAGACAGATGGACAGGCAAGCAGATGGATGGATGATGGATGGGTGGGTGGATGGATGGATGGATGGATGGATGGATGGATGGATGATGGATGGGTGTGTGATAGCTAGAAAAGAAGGAGGAAGAAGAGAGAGGAGGAAGAGAGGAGAGAGAGGAGAGAAAGAAAAGAATGATGAGGGAAACGATATAAATAAGTGTGAAGCCTAAAAGTTCGTTCCTCAGTCGAACTCTGCCTACTACACACTACCTTTGATAGTAAAGAAAGATGAAGAGAGAGAAGGAGAAAAAGGAGAAAGAGGATGAGAGTAAGGGATACGACAGATGTAGGTTCGTGTCTCCGCGTGAGAACAATAGTTAATTACTATTGCACCATCAATGTCTCGTGGTGTATGTTATCAGGTTATAGAAGAGATGTACAGCCTACCTCACAAAGTCTCTAAACTACTATAATCTACACAATCTCAGACTGACAAGTCGAAATAAAAGGCAACTCAAACCTATATTTATTTTCTTTCTGAACAGTAACAGAGTGACAATCTACAACATAATCGCAAAGAGTAATCAGTACATGCATTGCAGACACATAATGCATATTTAACTGTAATAATACGATGCTGCATTGCCTCACAAGAGAGAGATAGATAGTGTAACAGCCTATGCAACTGGATGTTAGAGGAATGCCACTTATGATCACCTATTAACCGCATGAAGTAAAAGACTAAAGCTAGGAATTACACCGGCCTTTGTTTCGTAACTATCTCTCCGTAGGCTTATTAGTGGTACATGTATTCAGCCCAAATACCCATCGATCCATAGATTGATCCATCAATCCATATACCCAGGGATTATTTTGTTCAGATGGATATCTGTTTAGTCAAGTATGCCCAGTATGCTTGGGCCACTCCCTTTTACCCAGTATCTGAAACATTATAAAACAATACCCGTGAGTTTTATGTGAGAATAAACATTAGTCTTTCACTACCTACAAAGCCCTTAACATCTATCGCTTCTTTATCTACGCTAGTATTAGTATATCTTAGCCATAACATAAATTTACAACAGTATTTTAAACACATATGTTTAACTAATATTATTATCGCCTATTTCCCGACGCGCCGCCTACAGCCAACATTAAGTATTTAACCATTCACCCGAAGATTTGAACTCGCTGCCTGTACCACGCCAGGCCAACTCAACTACACAACCACAGAAGCGTGACCTCCTTTCACCTACGTCCAGCGGACAAAAGACAACATTCCTTCCTGTGCCCGCCCCGTCTCTGGCCAACGATCTCACCTGTCATTGTCTGGTTGACCTAGTGATCGCGAGTGCCTTGCTATCTCCTTCTGCCGTCTGCTGTGTTTGGTCGCTGTGTTTATATTCTTGCAATAGCCTTTCGTTTTACATGCCGTGTTGACCCGCCTAGTTATCATTAATCTTGTATGCTAATTGCTCAGTTTACATTAACATATACAGTTTATCCACACTCTGCTTATCTAACCGATTAATTTGACTCCAATCACTCTATTTCGGCCATTTAAATATAGGTCATATACAGGACGTCGCATTCAGTCCTGATCCTTTGCCGGGTCGTTCATGATTACGCGGTAAGTTCACCTACGGTAGTTTGCTATAGCTCTCTAAACTAAGATACCTGATTATAATATACAATTAAACTAATTAGGTCTAAGTCTTATGTCAACTTACATTCAACTTCTGCCATCCAGTGGGTTTTCTGGTCGTCCTTCTGGGTTTCATTTGTCTCTGCCCAATCAATCGCTTGTCGTGGATCCCACTTGACCTTATTGTCCTATCTGACCTTTAGTCTCCTGCGTGGTTCCAACCGCGGTGTCCCTGGCTATGGTTGTCCTGTGTGACGTTTAGCCATCTACTGCAACTAATGAGCGGTCTCCTTAGCTGGCGGTCCTCTTAACTCAAGTGGCTTTCTTGCACTTTAACGACCCTCGGACTCTGCGTGTCTTTCCCTTCTTTGGCTTATCTGCCTTGGGTAGGTTCCGTTCACAGATCCTTAGTCGTTCCCACTCCTATCAGTGATTCGAGACGAGCTCTAGCATGGGCGCTTGTCCGTCTTCCTTCACTTCCTCCTCCTCCAGATACTATACAGACTTGGGCAAGGATTAGCCACAATTTCTGAAGTCCTGTTACTATGTTCCTTGGGCTGCCCCAAGAGGGCACAGACCCCCGCCACTCCCGGAGTCCACTATCAACTGTCCTCTCTCCTGTTCGACTCTTTTTCTACTGACTGGATCCTCAAGTATATATTACTTCTCGAGTTGGCGCCTTTCTTGAATCACGTGACCATGCTTCTCTCCTTGTGAAGGGCTACCCAATCAGTACCTCGCGTACCCTGCTTAATTTGCGTACTACCATCATATCATTAACCCAAATCTACATTGTCTCTGAAGTTCATGGTCCTGAGTTCATTTACTTTTTCCCGCCACCTTAAATTTGGAGTAGGGCGTTCTATTCTGACAGCCGAGGTCACTTCCAATGCCGCCTGTACTCATAAATTATGCTGCCTCTAAAGTTCACCATTGTCCCTCTGACAGCTTGAACCCACAGTGTACAATACATTTGGCACTCCTCTCCCCGAGAAACTGCTAGTCAACAATAGAGGATGGCCTTGCCGCTATTCGGTCATGCACTCCCGCTCAACTTATGACTATTTTAAAAACAATCCTGGCCCTTGACCTTTGAGGTCCCAAAAATATTCCAATTTATATTCTCCCGCTAATCTTGGGTGATTTGCTAAAGTCGTCCTGTCTCAGGTGGATGGATGGATGGATGGATGATGGATGGGTGGGTGGGTGGATGGATAGATGGATGGATGGATGGATGATGGATGGATGGGTGGATGGATGGATGGATGTATGGATGGATGATGGATGGGTGGGTGGATGGATGGATGGATGGATGATGGATGGATGGATGGATGGATGGATGGCTGGATATGATAATATTACCTACCAACAATTCCAAAGCTTGTAAAGCAGGAAATATCGCAACAATACAACAAAAATATAATCGGTGCTCACGCAGTGCAGGAGAATATGTGGCAGCAGAGAAAGACAGCGCAAACACAACAGTACAGGAGAATATGTGGCAGCAGAGAAAGACAGCAAAAACACAACAGTACAGGAGAATATGTGGCAGCAGAGAAAGACAGCACAAACACAACAGTACAGGAGAATATGTGGCAGCAGAGAAATACAGCACAAACACAACAGTACATGAGAATATGTGGCAGCAGAGAAAGACAGCAAAAACACAACAGTACAGGAGAATATGTGGCAGCAGAGAAAGACAGCACAAACACAACAGTACATGAGAATATGTGGCAGCAGAGAAAGACAGCACAAACACAACGGTCCAGGAGAATATGTGGCAGCAGAGAAAGACAGCACAAACACAACAGTACAGGAGAATATGTGGCAGCAGAGAAAGACAACACAGACACAACAGTCCAGGAGAATATGTGGCAGCAGAGAAAGACAGCACAAACACAACATTACATGAGAATATGTGGCAGCAGAGAAAGACAGCAAAAACACAACAGTACAGGAGAATATGTGGCAGCAGAGAAAGACAGCACAAACACAACAGTACATGAAAATATGTGGCAGCAGAGAAAGACAGCAAAAACACAACAGTCCAGGAGAATATGTGGCAGCAGAGAAAGACAGCACAAACACAACAGTACATGAGAATATGTGGCAGCAGAGAAAGACAGCACAAACACAACGGTCCAGGAGAATATGTGGCAGCAGAGAAAGACAGCACAAACACAACAGTACAGGAGAATATGTGGCAGCAGAGAAAGACAACACAGACACAACAGTCCAGGAGAATATGTGGCAGCAGAGAAAGACAGCACAAACACAACAGTACAGGAGAATATGTGGCAGCAGAGAAAGACAGCACAAACACAACAGTACATGAGAATATGTGGCAGCAGAGAAAGACAGCACAAACACAACAGTACATGAGAATATGTGGCAGCAGAGAAAGACAACATAGACACAACAGTACAGGAGAATATGTGGCAGCAGAGAAAGACAGCACAAACACAACAGTACAGGAGAATATGTGGCAGCAGAGAAAGACAGCACAAACACAACGGTCCAGGAGAATATGTGGCAGCAGAGAAAGACAGCACAAACACAACAGTACAGGAGAATATGTGGCAGCAGAGAAATACAGCACAAACACAACAATACAGGAGAATATGTGGCAGCAGAGAAAGACAGCACAAACACTACAGTGCAGGAGAATATGTGGCAGCAGAGAAGACAGCACAAACACAACAGTGCAGGAGAATATGTGGCAGCAGAGAAAGACAACACAAACACAACAGTACAGGAGAATATGTGGCAGCAGAGAAAGACAACACAGACACAACAGTCCAGGAGAATATGTGGCAGCAGAGAAAGACAGCACAAACACAACAGTACAGGAGAATATGTGGCAGCAGAGAAAGACAACACAGACACAACTGTGCAGGAGAATATGTGGCAGCACAGAAAGACAACACAGACACAAGAGGGGGCCACCGTGGCATTAAGGCTAGGCTGTCCGGCTGAGACACAGAAGGTCCGGGTTCGATCCCCAGCATCATCTCTTACCTCGTCCCCCATGACCCACAGACTCCTACGGCTATGTATAAAAGAGGATAAAGAATACATTCGTGGTAGAAGTACAGCCTCGGACTCTGAGATAAGTAGCAACATTTTTTCATATTTTCATTTTCTCTTTATTGCTCTCATTTTTATTTTTTTCATCTTTTTATTCTTCTCACCCCGTCCTAATGCCTTAATATAGCCACCGGAGAGTATTCTCCTGCACTATATGTTGTGTTTCATGCATGTACTTGTTTGCTGATGAAGGCTAGTCGCCGCAACGTCCTGTATGTGAGGTAATTCTGTTCTGTAAAGTTCCATTACTTTGTGGTATTTTATATTGTTTACACTAGTATCTAATGATGTCACGTGCCCCCTGATCTCTCGGGTAGTGAGATCACATACCCAGACTTATCTGATAATGACGAAAACCAGGAGTTCCCGTGTGCAAGGTGTGCACGAACAAATCCCACGTGGTTGGACATCGCAAAGAGTAGGCTACAAGGCAACAGCCCTGGCAGAATTGTCTAAAGGAGACAAACCTAACACAGATACATGCCGGCGTCGGGCACGCCGACTTTTGATGTGCACGGCTAGGTGTGATGCGCTCACTTTTGATGTGCACGGCTAGGTGTGATGCGCTCACTTTTGATGTGCACGACTGGGTGTGATGCGCTCACTTTTGATGTGCACGGCTGGGTGTGATGCGCTCACTTTTGATGTGCACGACTGGGTGTGATACGCTCACTTTTGATGTGCACGGCTGGGTGTGATGCGCTCACTTTTGATGTGCACGACTGGGTGTGATACGCTCACTTTTGATGTGCACGGCTGGGTGTGATGCGCTCACTTTTGATGTGCACGGCTAGGTGTGATGTGCTCACGTCCACAGAGAAACGAAGAAGATGACACGATGATGAAGACACAACAGACAACAAAGACAACAGTGTAGTCCGAGTTTCTGCCCCACCAATGACAAACTCAGTGGCCAAAGGCTTGCGAACGCGGTTCGTGGCCGCTTACCAGGCGTTCGAAACTCAGCTGCGACCGATTTGTGGAGCAGATCGTGTCGCGTTGTGTTATAACGTGTTGGTATGGGAGATGATCCGATCGTTCAGAAAACAATGGCAAACTATTGAACGTAAAACTTGCCTAGTACATCAACAGCAGCTGCAAAATACTGATGTTGACTGCAACGTCCTGTACGGGCTATTTTTTTTCTTCGCATATCATTTACAAGACATCGCTGTCAAACCCAGCATTTTACCGCTGTTGTTGATTTATTGGCAAGATTACGCTCAGTAGTTTGCCATTGCTTTCTGAGTGGCCGGCTCACTTATCCCATAAGTCACCAACGCGGCGAGAACCGCTACCAATTCTCTCGCGCTGCGAGACCCTACATAGATAAATGGGATTACGGAGAAAGTCGTGTAACCCGTATAAGGGATATGCAACATATTTTTTTTTTTTTAATGACGATGGCGCGACCCGGTAACGAAAGCATCAATCTAGAGCTACTGCTCACTCTACAAGTTAACCATCAAAAGTTCACACACAGACACCTCTAGGCCTACCTGTCTGACCGCCTCAGTGGCCAGCCGGTCAGCGGGTCGATGACGTATCTGGCCGGCGAGAGATCGCCAGACACCAGACTGTCCAGGGCCTGGGTCGTGTCCAGCTGAAGCTCTTCAACGTGATCGCCCTGGTTGTTGCTGTGGATGCGAGAAATGGGGTACAACCCGTCAGTGTCGCACAAACACACTGGGCAGTGAGAAGGGGACATGTGTAACAACAGGGTGAATGTCTCAATATCTGCGGGATGAGGATGTTCCATGTGATTTACTGAATATCTACATATGTCGGGGATATTCCATATATTTGACTGAATATCTACATACGTCAGGGATACTCCACATAAAAATAAAATGTTTGCATATCCTTTACAGGACATCGCTGTCAACATCAGCATCTTTCAGCTAATTGTTGATTTATTGGCAAGATTACGCTCAGTAGTTGCCATTGGTTTCTGAGCGACCAGCTCACATACCCCTAAGTTACCGACGCGATTCGAACCAATGCTGATTATCACCGTCGTCACGTTACTTACAAGAGTATACGAGATTACGGAGAAAAGTCGCTAACCTCTAGGCCAGGAAGCCGGCCTTACTCCACATAAGTGACTGAATATCTATCTATTTATTCTATTGTTCCGAAGAGTTTCCTGCAATGGGCCTGTGATGTGATCATAAAATCACATTTTGATGGCCTCAGAGCAAGGGAGAGGGGGGGGGGGGGGTAGATGGCTGATGTCCGTATAGATGAGGGATGTTCCATACATTTGTCTGAACCTCTATCTAAGTGGGGATGTGCTATACATTTTACTAACTGTCCGCATACATGAAGGTTGTTCTTTACATTTGACTGAAAGTCTACCTAGGTTCCGAATGATATATATTGTACAACACAACAAATCTGTTTATAGATATTACACAATAAAGTACACTTGTTGTTATCAAAGGAAATGTAAGGCTCCTCCTTTCCTCCGTTAGTCTATGAGACAACCGTCGGCAAGGTGGAGTACCCGTTTAGCCGCCCCCCTCCCCCAATCAAGGTTACGTGAAGCCATGGAAGCAGGTGGTTGATGGAGTGTGAGAGCAGCCGACAGATTGTTGTTGGTTATGGTCTTGCACTCACGCGGCGATAGGCAGATGATCTCATCAGTAGAGACAATGGCTATGGCCACCGACTAGTACAGTCACTGCCCAGAAGGAAAGCAATGGCAAACTACCTTCTGCAAAACTTGCCAAGAAACCATAACAACCATGAAAGGAAACATAATAAGAAATATTTTGGTAATTTGAAACGTCATGAAAGTTTGGAGAGAATATTAATGGAGGAGTATATGCCTGGGAAGAGAGGAAGAGGAAGGCCAAAGAGAAGATGGGTGCAGGATGTGGCAGATGATCTCTAGATGGGTGTATCGGACGCGGGACATCTTGCTTATGATCGAGAGGTTTTCCGGAAGGTTGTTATGGGAGCGAGGTTCTGCAAAGGGCATGCTACTGAATGAATGAATGAATGAATGAATGAATGAATGAATGAATGAATGAATGAATGAATGAATGTTGGTTAACGCACGGACAAGACACGGGGCGAGACAGCATTAGAACAGCGGCCGGACAACACGTTTGTGTGGATACTTTGTGCGCGTAAGCAAATATGGCCACATAAAAGCCTGGAGGAGAAACATGTCTATGTGATTATTTGTTAGTTCAGCTTTATAAACTGATGACAATAGTTATTGGTTTAGATGGACAATAGTTGTTGGTTGAGGTGGACAATTGTTGTTGGTTCAGGTGGACAATGGTTGTTATTTCAGGTGGACAATAGTTGTTGGTTCAGGTGGACAATAAATACACATGGCTGTGTCTCTATTTCATCGTCATACAACATTGATATCATTCCCAACATATCTCCCTCCACACACATCATTGATATACTCCCCAAATCTCTCTATCCACATACGTGACTGATATACATATCATGTCTCCATCCACATGCAACTTTGATAACCTTATCATTCCCCCATACACATTTTTTTTTTAAGCATATCCTTTACAGGACTTAGCTGTCAACACCAGCATCTTTCAGCTGTATGTTGATCTCTTGGCTAGATTACGCTCAGTAGTTTGCCATTGCTTTCTGAGCGGCCGGCTCAGTATCCCGCAAGTCACCAGCGGGGGTCGAACCGCCTCAGCTCTCGCTCCGCTACGAGACTCTGCGTGACAAACGGGATTACAGAGAGAAAGTACATCTGTGATATACTTATCATTCCTCCATCCACAAACAGCTGTGATATACTTATCGTTCCTCCATCCACAGACAGTTGTGATATACTTATCATCCCCCATCCACAGACAGCTGTGATATACATATCGTTCCTCCATCCACAGACAGTTGTGATATACTTATCATCCCCCATCCACAGACAGTTGTGATATACTTATCATCCCCCATCCACAGACAGTTGTGATATACTTATCATTCCCTCATCCACATACAGCTGTGATATACTTATCGTTCCTCCATCCACATACAGCTGTGATATACTTATCGTTCCTCCATCCACAGACAGCTGTGATTTATGTAACGTTCCACCATCCACATACAGCTGTGATTTATGTAACGTTCCACCATCCACACGCATAACTGTGATATACTTATCGTTCCTCCATCCACATACAGCTGTGATATACTTATCGTTTCTCCATCCACATACAGCTGTGATATACTTATCGTTCCTCCCTCCACATACAGCTGTGATATACTTATCGTTCCTCCATCCACATACAGCTGTGATATACTTATCGTTCCTCCATCCACATACAGCTGTGATATACTTATCGTTCCTCCATCCACATACAGCTGTGATATACTTATCGTTCCTCCATCCACAT
Organism: Cepaea hortensis; assembly: GCA_963921405.1. NCBI lineage: Eukaryota > Metazoa > Mollusca > Gastropoda > Stylommatophora > Helicidae > Cepaea > Cepaea hortensis. The sequence goes on along the minus strand of OY992885.1, from coordinate 6,912,655 downwards.
ACAGCTGTGATATACTTATCGTTCCTCCATCCACACGCATATCTGTGATACACTTATCATTCCTCCATCCACATACAGCTGTGATATACTTATCATTCCTCCATCCACATACAGCGTTGACATATTCTTGATCCCCACATCCTCCCACACACCCCTCCACGGTTATCCGCTTGTCCTGGATGTTCACACGTGCTCCCGTGAGACACCCCACCACGTCCCCCGCCCCTCCAGCATGTCATACACGTGGTATTATTGCTCCAATCACCGTGTGCCACACACTCACCTGCAGGTGCCGAGCCGGTGACGTGTGTTAATTTGCTCCGAGTTATAAACAGCGGTTGTTACATGCAAGAGCGCGTCAGCGGCTCTCCAACAGGCAAACACAAACATTAGCTGCCATTCACAATGCCATGACACCATCTATTTCTTCCTGTCCTTGGTGGGAGTGTCAAGAGAAAGGCACGAATGCCAACGGGCACACGCTTAGCGTCTGGGTTGAGTTTTGTTGCTTGGAGACCGAGTATATCACACGGGTGAGGAGTTCGCTGGACACCTTATGCCTGTGGTTGCTGGTCGAGTTGACAGACCGAGGCTTCCAGGAGAGTCTGGGCAACAGCTTGGTAGTATGCAGTCGGAAAGAACACGAAAGAGAACAACCTGCATCGTTTGACTGGAGACTAACCACCACATTGTGTGACTGGAGAGCTAACTACATCGTGTGACAGGACAATTATCTACATGGTGTGACGAGAGAACTACCTACACGGCAGACACAAAGACGGTAGATGTAGATGGTGATTGCAATCCTCTGATGGTATGCCGAGTCTACGTGAGAGCAGTCAGTGTCTGAGTGTGCTTGTCTCAAGACATGAGCTAGCGACCACTCATGGGGGACCGTTGACGATACACCGAAAGGTCGTCTCAAGGACAATGATACACCGAAAGGTCGTCTCAAGGACAATGATACACCGAAAGGTCGTATCGTGGACATTGATACACTGACATGACTCTAGGACAATGATACACTGAAATATATATATATATACACACTAGCTGACCCGGCCCGGCTTCGCCCAGTCCTTGGTGGGGAGCATCTCATTTAATTCATATAATTAGTCATATAAGCTCCCGTTCCCGTTACCGACTATCTGTCTGTCTGTCTGTCTGTCTGTCTGTCTGTCTGTCTGTCTGTCTGTCTGTCTGTCTGACCCGGCATCGCCCAGTCCTTGGTGGGGAGCATCTCATTTAATTCATATAAGTAGTCATATAAGTTCCCGTTCCCGTTACCGACTATCTGTCTGTCTGTCTGTCTGTCTGTCTGTCTGTCTGTCTGTCTGTCTGTCTGTCCGTCCCTCCCTCTCTGTCTGTCTGTCTGCCTGTCTGTCTAATCATTTATTGGTTGCAGTTAGAACAACCTTAGATAAACGAAGACCAACTTACAAAAAGCATTTGAAAGAGCACTTGAAAGATCTTTACATCTTCCCCCAACAATTAACTTGGGTAAATGGAGCGGCGGCAGCAGCATCAGCAGAAGAAGGAAAAGGAGGAGTAGACAACTGCAGCGAAAAGGTGGGTCTGTCTATCTATCTGACCCGGCGTGACTTCGCCCAGCTCCTGGAGTGTAGCGTCTCATTAAATTCATACAACAAAAAAAGTAACTTAAAAAAATGCCCTTCTACACACCATTCATTATTTTTAATGAAAACGCTTTCTAATCACCTGCATGACTACAGTAACTTCTTAAGCAAAAAAAGATGAGTTACAATGTTATGCATTGTGCATTATTTTTATGAAAACTTTGAAAATGCCTTACAGATTGTATCATTATTTATTATAACTCATATGCCGGTACATAACTATGGACAAAGAGTTTATAAATCTTTGAAAACGATGCCACAATATGACTATAAGTTATACAGAAAAGTTATGCCCCTTGAAATAACTTTTATAGAGTTAGGTCCCCTGAGATATATTAAATTATGATGAAAAGTGAAAAATGAAATAATACTGGGTAAGCATGCGATTTCACACTAAAAAAATATGACAGTGGGCTGCACTGGAATGAAAGAAAGGCGTGTAGAAAATTTCATCTCAATCGGATGGGCCGTTCGCGAGCGCACAAAGGACAGACGGACATACAGACATACAGACAGACAGACGGAGATCCTAATTTATATATAAGAAGATATATATATATATATATATATATATATATATATATATATATATATATATATATATATATATATATATATATGTGTGTGTGTAATAGTCTGGCGCAATACATGATGATGGTGATGTTACCAATACCAGCATCCCTTGTAGTGCCCTGGGGTACGATGGGAAGCCGCTCTGGAAGTGAGGATAAATAGAGGCGCGTGTCAGTTTCCCGGTCTCTCCAAACCAGACAACCGTGGCCGAAGGAGCGATTATGTAGATCGCTGTAGTATAGAATAGGGAGGCTTTACCAGCCCTCCCCAGTCACTGGACCAGAGCAGGGAGTCACAAATGCCTCTAGATTTAACCATGACTGGCTTGTGTGGTCCACACACGAGGACCGAGGAAATCCATCAAAATGACTGGCAATTTGTAAGCCCACTCTTGGTAGTGAACCCAGGCCATGGTTGTGGTTGTAGAGCAAACTTGAGCCCCGGCTCTGGTTAATGTCGTAGGCCGCTCACATCCTCTTCGTATACCTGTTTATGCCTGTTTATGCCACTATATCTCTGCTGTTAGGGTTATAGTTCTGTTATTCGTTATGTTATGGTCTTTCGCTGTATCTGGTCCCAGTCGACTTATGTGATGCGGGTGTCTTGTGTGGGTATCGAGGGTGCCCTTCGACTCAACTGAACATGATTGAGGTCTCACTGTCATTTAGAGACCGCCCCTGTAGTTAGTACTAGGCAGCAGTTATCTCTGTGGGATTTCAGATTCCCATTTCTGTATGTACCAACTGTCCATGAGTCCTGAGATGATTGCAATATAGAGTCCATACCTGCTGTTATGTTGTTGTTTACGTTGAGGCTCTGTTGTTGCCATGTCCTTGTTGGTTTGTGGAGATGGGTACCTAGTCATGTGCATAGCGGTGTTAGGCAGCAGTGATTACTGTGGGAACATAGGTTCCCATTTCTGTATATGTCAGTTATGTGGCATGTCAAGATGCCTGTTTGTCATCAAATCATGCAGTCCTGTCAATAAAAACCTAATTTTGTTGTTCTTAATTTGTTTTGTTTAGTCTGTAGTTTGTTGTGTAAACTCATTGATCCTGTTACAGTCCAGCAGTGTAATCTTCTGTCTGGGATGTACAACCGTATATCCCCCGCCCTAGAACTCCTGGAATCTTCTGTCTAAATTCTACCCCTTTTCTTGTTAACTGAGGAGAATATATACAGTGCTCTCTCTCTCTACTTCTTCTTATTGTCCTTTTCTTCTCTGGCCCATTAAAAGTCAGTGTTGCGCTTCTTTGTCTTTGAGCACTTAAGTATAGGAAATAACATCTTCCTGTCCTTTGATATTTTTACTTCGGTGACAAGTGGCGAGCCTCGGCCTGGATTGTTTGGCGGCCTTTAGATTATCTTGTTGGTGTCTGTTCCAGTCTTCAATGATTCTTTTAGGTGGTAGTTCCATGTTTTTTTTTTGTTGTTGCCTTTTTGGGGGTGTGAGAGGTCCCTGGCCAAAGACATTAACTGGGTTCAGGTTTTGTCTCCAAGAAGCACAGCATTGAGAGAAGAGCCTCCAGACCTACACCACATCTCAAGTCGTCGAAATTAAAGGTGACCTTATTCCTTGTTTAGGGAACCAAAGTTTCCCACCCAGCCGGCGCTCAGTCTGAGTCCGCTGGTATAAATTAAGAGTGCGAACACTCCAACGAAGGTCACCAAACTTTAGCTATAAAGTCTTTTGGAATATGCATATATATTCCTACTGAAACCATCATGCTTTACTCAGAAAGCTACAGAGGTGGTTGACGACTCCATGAGAGCAGAATGCTCCCACATTCAATAGAGGCTGGGGCTGTGCTTGTCCAAGAGAAAAATTTTGTTGATTCTTTTGGGAGAACAGTTGTGGACTGTTCATGCGACTGATTTCAGCAGTGCCAACATCTGGGGCCATCCATAGAAATACCTTTCCCCTGTTGGTCTGGAAGAAGGGACACCAGAAATCCATCCCGCCAGTGTGTCCCACCAGCAGCAGAGCGCTGGACATCCATATTCAATCCCCACTGGTGGCACCATCACCTGAGATCATCGAGGGGGATGTTTCCCTTATTGTGCATCAGTTCACCATGTTCGTTTGAAGTGACAGATGACAATGTTACCTGTGGTGATAAGAAAATCCTTTCCTTATAGGCGGAAGCAGAGGAGTTAATACTAGCGTGTTCGTCCATGTTCATGATGTCATGGGTGGACATATTGAGTGCTGCGGGGCGAGTGAACAGTGATGTCCTATATTTCCAACTGTGCATAGATAATTCAAAAGAGACACATAATAGATGTTAAGTGGGAGGAAACGATATCCAGTGAGCATCATCAGACAGAAACATTCGTTATATATTTCTGCGACACACTTTATGGACAAATAATTACTAGTTAATTGTTTTGTGTCATTCAATGTTAATTCAAATTAGGAATCCCCACTCACAGAAAGTGAGTCTAAGATGCCATGTCTTCCGGCATGTTTTGTTTTGCTTTGTTTTTTTTCCATGTACAGGTATTTTTCTACCCCGCTTCATTTGGGTACCACGGTGACAACTGAGAAATTACTGACTCATCCCATGGAACTGGTGGATGTTGCTGGCAGAAGCGGGGCTACCAGAATCAGACCGGGAAAACAAAAACTGGGTTTGCCTGCATAGTCATGGGAATTATATATTTTTTTCAGTGGCAAGGAAGTCTGCATCTTGGTTTGCAGGTGATCTAGTGGATAGCATGCATGTTATTCCGGTTGTTGTTTTTTGATTACAAGTAGGGATTGTAAATTTAAGGGGATGCCTGTGTGAAAATTTGTTTTGGTGCCCCTATGTATTGCATCCATGGAACTAAGTGTTGATGTTGATGTCAGGGTTGGTGGTTTATTTTGTATGCAGACTGCATATTCCTCATGGCCACTCATAAGATATGGTATTATCTTTTGTCAGGGACTGATTTTTTTTAAAATTGTCACTGATGTATGTTTTAAGGCAGGTTCAGAAAATATAACTGGTAACAGATTTACACTGAGAGATTTAAGTCCCATGATGAAACCCCCTTAATTGATTGTTTACTTAAATAGCCCTAGTGTTTTGTCTAAACCCTAAGGGTCTAGAGTATTCGACGGGGACCGTCGAAAAATTGGGGGTGTGATGTGTAATAGTCTGGCGCAATACATGATGATGGTGATGTTACCAATACCAGCATCCCTTGTAGTGCCCTGGGGTACGATGGGAAGCCGCTCTGGAAGTGAGGATAAATAGAGGCGCGTGTCAGTTTCCCGGTCTCTCCAAACCAGACAACCGTGGCCGAAGGAGCGATTATGTAGATCGCTGTAGTATAGAATAGGGAGGCTTTACCAGCCCTCCCCAGTCACTGGACCAGAGCAGGGAGTCACAAATGCCTCTAGATTTAACCATGACTGGCTTGTGTGGTCCACACACGAGGACCGAGGAAATCCATCAAAATGACTGGCAATTTGTAAGCCCACTCTTGGTAGTGAACCCAGGCCATGGTTGTGGTTGTAGAGCAAACTTGAGCCCCGGCTCTGGTTAATGTCGTAGGCCGCTCACATCCTCTTCGTATACCTGTTTATGCCTGTTTATGCCACTATATCTCTGCTGTTAGGGTTATAGTTCTGTTATTCGTTATGTTATGGTCTTTCGCTGTATCTGGTCCCAGTCGACTTATGTGATGCGGGTGTCTTGTGTGGGTATCGAGGGTGCCCTTCGACTCAACTGAACATGATTGAGGTCTCACTGTCATTTAGAGACCGCCCCTGTAGTTAGTACTAGGCAGCAGTTATCTCTGTGGGATTTCAGATTCCCATTTCTGTATGTACCAACTGTCCATGAGTCCTGAGATGATTGCAATATAGAGTCCATACCTGCTGTTATGTTGTTGTTTACGTTGAGGCTCTGTTGTTGCCATGTCCTTGTTGGTTTGTGGAGATGGGTACCTAGTCATGTGCATAGCGGTGTTAGGCAGCAGTGATTACTGTGGGAACATAGGTTCCCATTTCTGTATATGTCAGTTATGTGGCATGTCAAGATGCCTGTTTGTCATCAAATCATGCAGTCCTGTCAATAAAAACCTAATTTTGTTGTTCTTAATTTGTTTTGTTTAGTCTGTAGTTTGTTGTGTAAACTCATTGATCCTGTTACAGTCCAGCAGTGTAATCTTCTGTCTGGGATGTACAACCGTATATCCCCCGCCCTAGAACTCCTGGAATCTTCTGTCTAAATTCTACCCCTTTTCTTGTTAACTGAGGAGAATATATACAGTGCTCTCTCTCTACTTCTTCTTATTGTCCTTTTCTTCTCTGGCCCATTAAAAGTCAGTGTTGCGCTTCTTTGTCTTTGAGCACTTAAGTATAGGAAATAACATCTTCCTGTCCTTGATATTATTCCTTCGGTGACATATATATATATATATATATATATATATATATATATATATATATATATATATATATCTTCGGTCATGTGATGAGAAGAGAGGCATTGGGGAGCATCGTGACAACTGGAAAGATCGAGGGGAAGAGAGGCAGAGGTAGACCAAGAAGAATGATGCTGGATGGATTTGAGACGACCGAGATCTGTGGAGAGACATGAACGCCTAAGCCGGCTGGCAATTGATTTTATATATATAATCCTCCCCTCTCTCTCTCTCTCATATATACATACACACTCCCTCTCTCTTTCTCTCTCTCTCTCTCTCTCTCTCTCACAGAAAGACACTCCCTCTCTCTTATATATACACACGCACACCTTCTCTCTCTCTCTCTCACGCACACACACACTCACTCTCTCTCTCACACACTCCCTCTCTCACTCACACACACACACACACTTTTCCTCTCTCTCTCTCTCATACACACGCACACACTATCCCTCTTTCTGACACACACACATCCCTTCTCACACACACTCTCTCTCTCTCTCACTCTCTCTCTCTCTATCTCTCACACACACCTTCCCTTTCTCTCACACACACATCCCCCCCGCTCTCTCTCTCTCTCTCTCTCTCTCTCTCTCACACACACACACACACACACACACACACACACACACACACACATCCCCCCTCTCTCTCACGTACACTTTCCTCTCCCCCCCCCTCTCTCTCTCTCTCTCTCTCACACACACATACACACACACACAGACACACATTCCCTCTCTCTCGCTCTCTCTCACACACATACACTCTCCCTCTCTCTCTCCCCCCCTCTCTCTCTCTCTCTCTCACACTCACACACATACACTCTCCCTCTCTCTCTCTCCCTCTCTCCCCCCCCCCTCTCTCTCTCTCTCTCTCTCTCTCTCACACACACACACAAACACACACACTAGAGTTCTTAACATATGTGTTACAAGACTACAATACACATTCAGTAAAGGCAATTACACTTCACTAATCTGTCGGGATTGAATACTGGGGTGCTGGGGTGTTCACTTCACTAATCTGTCGGGATTAATACTGGGGTGCTGGGGTGTTCATTTCACAACAAAATTCACTTGACAAGCTGTGTAGTTTGACTGCTTTACCCAGGTTACAGTCCGCGAGCATCTAACCGGGGTGGTTGCAAGTGGCGTTTGTCCATCAAGAAATGTTCTTTGACAATATGGGCAAATAATGCTTGACGTTCCAGGATGAGAATCTCCTTCAGTTTTGTTTCTTTTTTTTCCAGCCCCCCCCCCCCACCCCACCCTCCCCCACAGCTCTTGCAGTCCCGTGTGCTTCACAAGTGACTACGCCTTGCGTAAAGATGTAAGCCATGAATTTCGGTCTTTGGCAGCAGTATCCCAAGTATAGTGATGAATTCCAAAAGCTTTTAGTGAGATCTTCAGTGTGTCTTTAAAGCGTTTTCTTTGACTGCCTTGGGAGCGTTTACCGCAAAGCAGCTCGTTCTCCCAAACCACGTTTGCCTACAGTTCATCCATCGCCTTGATTGCCTACGTTCTCATTGAAGTCACCCATTATGATATTTTTGAATTATTACATGTCTTCAAAGCATTCTCCGTGTCATTATAAAATTCTTCTACACTATCTTCCCTGTTTTCTCCCGTTGGAGAATATATATGAATGACGTTGATGTCAAAAGGTCTGCCGATTACCTTTACCAATTGAACCCTGTCTTAGTTGACTCTGCGCAATATCGTTTAACAAAATTTGATATTTTCAGATCCAATATACTTGCTACATCTCTTTGCCTTTCCTCTCCCCCAGAATATATAATCTTAAAATCCTCCCGTATTAATCCCTGTCACTTTTCATCTCGTCTCGCACATTCCTAATATATTAATATTCTCTCTTCCCATTTCTTGTTTGATGATATCCAATCTTTAATCTGTGCTTAAAGTACGAACATTCATTCCTTATTGCCAATTTCAGTAATGCTGTCTTTTTATGACGTTCTGTGATTTGATGAATCATGATGAACTAGGCATCTTTAAAGAAGGTAATTTGCCGTCGCTTTCCTTCCTGGCAGTGACCATACTGGTCGGTGACGGTAGTCATTATCTCATTAAATAGATCACCTGTCTACCATCGCGAAACCTGGGCCCATAACCAACCACGTTCTGTCGGCTGACCTCAAAATTCCATCGACCACCTGCCAATATACAGCCCTTGATATCCCAACAGATGGTCATCATGACTTTTCCAGTGAATTCCTGCTTCCACTTTGAAATCTGTCCACCCATCCATACACTCGTCCTTGGCTGAAACAGCTGTCCCCATACTAATACTATACCATCATTCGTCTGTAGATGTCACCAGGTTTCCCCACAATCTGACCCCCCCCTCCCCACACACACACATATCGTTGTTCTTCCACTGTGCAAGGCGATAATGGGGCGGCACCCGGTGAACAACTAGGGTTAGAATTAAATTGTAAGAAGGCACAGATTGTGGTCGTCACTAGGAAGACAGAAATACCACAATGTAATATATGGGTAAATGGGAATATTCTTAAACAAGTGAATCGGTACGATTATCTCGCAACAGTCATATCATCTGATGGGAGATGCCTTGAAGAGATTAGAACAAGAATCGCCATAACAAAGGTAACCTTTTACAAGATGGAAAGCATATTGACCAATAAAAAGATGTCAGATACAACGATAAAAAGAGTGTTGTAGTGCTACATAGAACCTGTACTTTTTTATGGATGCGAAGCGTAGACAATGAGCAGACAAGCTGAAAAACATCTGATGGCTGTGGAAATGTAGTGTCTGAGGAAAATGCAAAGAATACAGTGGACATACATACAAATAAATGACCCAGTGGTACAAGAAACAAATTAAAACCGTAAACTGATTAAAGAAATTAGACGTAGATAGTCACAATTTTACGGTCACGTTAACAGAAGAAATAAATTGGAGAACATAATGACAACTGGCAAGATTGAGGGTAAACGAACAAGAGGAAGGCAGAGAAGTAAATATATGGATGGCTTGACCACGTTGTAGGGTCGAGACAAGAACACAGAGCTGATCCACGACTCTGGTGATTGTTTGAGATGGCGAAACATGATCGCCAACGCTTATCGGCATGGCACATACAGTGACATGCTAGTGAACAAACTGAAGTCCGCGATACGATCGAAACACCAGGGACTTCTCTCAAAAGGATAGTTGCTGCACGACAACGCCCGCACTTATACGGCTGTGCATACACTGGAAACACAATGTGCTCTGAAATGTGAGGTCTTGAAACATCCAGCATACAGTTTAGACTTGTCCTCATTGAACTTTCACCTTTCTGGACCCTTGAACTCCCTACTGGGTCAGAGGTTTGCAGATGACATCGAGGTGATGGAGACGGTAGAAACGTATTGGTTTAAAACCACACCAAAAATCTATTTCCTAGAAGGTACCAACAAGCTTGTGTACAGGTGGATTAAGTGTATTGCCAGGCAAGGGGACAGGTGTACCAGGTGTGATACCAGGTAGGGAGACCATGTGGAGAAATAGCACCACAACATTTCTAGTAGTAAAAATGTTATTCGTAAAATTCCTGCTACTTAGTGACTGCCCCTGGTACATAAATCGGGACTGGATATTTCTGCAGGATATTGGGTCGGGGTCTGTGGACATGAAATAGTTAGAACCCGTGGACGGGACATCACCAATCTGGACAAAATCCCAGACAGCCTTTCCTGTCTTGTGTGTTCATAGACATAATTCCAGACAACCTGCCCTATCTTGTGTATTCACAGACATAATCCCAGACAACCTGCACTGTCTAGTGAATTCACAGATATAATCCCAGAGAGTCTGTATGCCCTGTCTAGTGTATTCACAGATATAATCCCAGAGAGTCTGTATGCCCTGTCTAGTGTATTCACAGATATAATCCCAGACAGTCTGTATGCCCTGTCTAGTGTATTCACAGATATAATCCCAGACAGTCTGTATGCCCTGTCTAGTGTATTCACAGATATAATCCCAGAGAGTCTGTATGCCCTGTCTAGTGTATTCACAGATATAATCCCAGAGAGTCTGTATGCCCTGTCTAGTGTATTCACAGATATAATCCCAGAGAGTCTGTATGCCTTGTTTAGTGTATTCACAGATATAATCCCAGAGAGTCTGTATGCCCTGTCTAGTGTATTCACAGATATAATCCCAGAGAGTCTGTATGCCCTGTCTAGTGTATTCACAGATATAATCCCAGAGAGTCTGTATGCCCTGTCTAGTGTATTCACAGATATAATCCCAGACAGTCTGTATGCCCTGTCTAGTGTATTCACAGATATAATCCCAGACAGTCTGTATGCCCTGTCTAGTGTATTCACAGATATAATCCCAGAGAGTCTGTATGCCCTGTCTAGTGTATTCACAGATATAATCCCAGACAGTCTGTATGCCCTGTCTAGTGTATTCACAGATATAATCCCAGACAGTCTGTATGCCCTGTCTAGTGTATTCACAGATATAATCCCAGAGAGTCTGTATGCCCTGTCTAGTGTATTCACAGATATAATCCCAGACAGTCTGTATGCGCTGTCTAGTATATTCACAGATATAATCCCAGAGAGTCTGTATGCCCTGTCTAGTGTATTCACAGATATAATCCCAGAGAGTCTGTATGCCCTGTCTAGTGTATTCAGAGATATAATCCCAGAGAGTCTGTATGCCCTGTCTAGTGTATTCACAGATATAATCCCAGACAGTCTGTACGCCCTGTCTAGTGTATTCACAGATATAATCCCAGACAGTCTGTATGCCCTGTCTAGTGTATTCACAGATATAATCCCAGAGAGTCTGTATGCCCTGTCTAGTGTATTCACAGATATAATCCCAGACAGTCTGTATGCCCTGTCTAGTGTATTCACAGATATAATCCCAGACAGTCTGTATGCCCTGTCTAGTGTATTCACAGATATAATCCCAGACAGTCTGTACGCCCTGTCTAGTGTATTCACATATATAATCCCAGAGAGTCTGTATGCCCTGTCTAGTGTATTCACAGATATAATCCCAGACAGTCTGTACGCCCTGTCTAGTGTATTCACAGATATAATCCCAGAGAGTCTGTATGCCCTGTCTAGTGTATTCACAGATATAATCCCAGAGAGTCTGTATGCCCTGTCTAGTGTATTCACAGATATAATCCCAGAGAGTCTGTATACCCTGTCTAGTGTATTCACAGATATAATCCCAGAGAGTCTGTATGCCCTGTCTAGTGTATTCACAGATATAATCCCAGAGAGTCTGTATGCCCTGTCTAGTGTATTCACAGATATAATCCTAGAGAGTCTGTACGCCCTGTCTAGTGTATTCACAGATATAATCCCAGAGAGTCTGTACGCCCTGTCTAGTGTATTCACAGATATAATCCCAGAGAGTCTGTATGCCCTGTCTAGTGTATTCACAGATATAATTACAGAGAGTCTGTATGCCCTGTCTAGTGTATTCACAGATATAATCCCAGAGAGTCTGTACGCCCTGTCTAGTGTATTCACAGATATAATCCCAGAGAGTCTGTACGCCCTGTCTAGTGTATTCACAGATATAATCCCAGAGAGTCTGTACGCCCTGTCTAGTGTATTCACAGATATAATCCCAGACAGTCTGTATGCCCTGTCTAGTGTATTCACAGATATAATCCCAGACAGTCTGTATGCCCTGTCTAGTGTATTCACAGATATAATCCCAGAGAGTCTGTATGCCCTGTCTAGTGTATTCACAGATATAATCCCAGAGAGTCTGTATGCCCTGTCTAGTGTATGTCACAGATATAATCCCAGAGAGTCTGTATGCCCTGTCTAGTGTATTCACAGATATAATCCCAGACAGTCTGTACGCCCTGTCTAGTGTATTAACAGATATAATCCCAGAGAGTCTGTACGCCCTGTCTAGTGTACTCACAGATATAATCCCAGAGAGTCTGTACGCCCTGTCTAGTGTATTCACAGATATAATCCCAGAGAGTCTGTATGCCCTGTCTAGTGTATTCACAGATATAATCCCAGAGAGTCTGTACGCCCTGTCTAGTGTATTCACAGATATAATCCCAGAGAGTCTGTACGCCCTGTCTAGTGTATTCACAGATATAATCCCAGAGAGTCTGTACGCCCTGTCTAGTGTATTCACATATATAATACCAGAGAGTCTGTACGCCCTGTGCTGGATCACCACCAGGTACATCCAAATATACATGTCCGCGAAGGAGAAGTTCTGGTGTCGGTCCCCCCACACCGAGCTGGTGTCTAGACTCTGAGTCGGTGTACATGGACAATGATACAATATATGGTGTACATGGACTATAATACAGTATATGGTGGACATGGACTATAATACAGTATATGGTGGACATGGACAATGATACAATATATGGTGTACATGGACTATAATACAGTATATGGTGTACATGGACAATGATACAATATATGGTGTACATGGACTAAAATACAGTATATGGTGGACATGGACAATGATACAATATATGGTGTACATGGACAATGATACAATCTATGGTGTACATGGACAATGATACAATCTATGGTGTACATGGACAATGATACAATATATGGTGTACATGGACTATAATACAGTATATGGTGTACATGGACAATGATACAATATATGGTGTACATGGACAATGATACAATATATGGTGTACATGGACTATAATACAGTATATGGTGTACATGGACAATGATACAATATATGGTGTACATGGACAATGATACAATCTATGGTGTACATGGACAATGATACAATATATGGTGTACATGGACTATAATACAGTATATGGTGGACATGGACAATGATACAGTATATGATGTACATGAACAATGATACAATATATTGTGTACATGGACAATGATACAATATATGGTGTACATGGACAATGATACAATATATGGTGTACATGGACAATGATACAATATATGGTGTACATGGACAATGATACAATACGTGAAGTACATGGACAATGATACAACATGTGATGTACATGGACATTGATACAATAGATGGTGTACATTGACAATGATACATTATGTGGTGTGCATGGACAATGATACAATATGTGATGTACATGGACATTGGTGCAACATATGGTGTACATGGACACTGATACAATAGATGGTGTACATTGACAATGATACAATACATGGGGTATATGGACATTGATACAATAGATGGTGTACATGGACAATGATACAACATGTGGTGTACATGGACTATGATACAATATGTGATGTATACGGACAATGACACAATATGTGATGAACATGGACATTGATACAATAGATGGTGTACATGGACAATGATACAATATGTGATGTACATGAACATTGATACAATAGATTGTGGACATGGACAATGACACAATATGTGATGTACATGGACAATGATACAATATATGGTGTACATGGACAATGATACAATAGGTGGTGTACATGGACAATGATACAATATATGGTGTACATGGACAATGATACAATATGTGGTGTACATGGACAATGTTACAATATGTGGTGTATATGGACAATGATACCATATGTAGTGTACTTGGACAATGATACAATATATGGTGGACATGGTCCATGATACAATATGTGGTGTACATGGACAATGTTACAATGTGTGGTGTACATGGACAATGATACAATATATGGTGTACATGGACAATGTTACAATATATAGTGGACATGGACAATTATACAATATGTGGTGTACATTGACAATGGTACAATATATGGTGGACATGGACAATTATACAATATATGGTGTACATGGACAATGATACAATATGTGGTGTACATGGACAATAATACAATATGTGGTGTAAATGGCAATGATACAATATATGGTGGACATGAACATGGACAATGATACAATATATCGTGTACATGGACAATGCTACAATATATGATGGACATGAACATTGACAATGATACAATATATGGTGTACATGAACAAGGATACAATATATGGTGTTCATGGACAATGATACAATATATGGTGTACATGGACAATGATAGAATATATGGTGGACATGGACAATGATATAATATATGTTGGACATGGACAATGATACAATATATGGTGTACATAGACAATGTTACAATATGTTGTGTACATGGACAATGAAACAATATATGGTGGACATGAACAATGATAAAATATATGGTCGACATGGACAAGGATACAATATATGGTGTACATGGACAAGGATATAATATATGGTGTACATGGACAATGATACAATATATGGTGTACATAGACGATGATACAATATATGGTGTACATGGACAATGTTACTATATATGGTGTACATGAACATGGACAATGATACAATAAATGATGGACATGGACAATGATACAATATATGGTGGACATGGACAATGATACAATATATAGTGTACATGGACAATGTTACAATTGTGACAGGTTGGCCCACCTCTCAGATCGTTTTGTTACTAGATGGAGATAGCCCTCAATAAACCCCTCTATGTATCCTGTAGTAATTTTTATTTTTATCTATATTTTCAAATATTAGATAAAATCGTCTTTGGTTAGTGTATTTATATACATAAAACTATAGAGAGAGTTAAATACTATTTCTTCTTATAGTTAGAAGTAGATGTAGGGTAGAGTTCGTTTACAAGCCAAGAAATCAAGTCAGGCTGAATTTTATATTCAGTTTTGGCTGTGAATAATAATTTGGCCACAGGAAGGGAACTCTCCTGGATGAGAAGTTAACTTCCGGTAGCACCCTAACTTCTGCCATTTCTGATAGCAACCTGGAAGGAGCAGGAGCTACTATCACGTCAATTGGCTAAAATTGAACACCTGTCTGTGTTTAAACATATTTTATTGCTGGCTCTTGTTAAGCCGAAAAACCATCTAAAACATAGAAAAGCCAATGATAGTCTCCACTCCCGATAGGCCAGTCAAAATCTAGTTGCAGGGTGAGTTAATAATAATTTTGTTAAATATTTTTCTGTGTGTCAAAATGCCGACAAAATCTAAAGGCCATGCCGATCGATAATAGATAATATTAAGTAAAACTAGTGTTAGTTAACTAATATTAGAATTAGGACCATGTTTGTGCCATGTGGCTTGCCGACAAGGGTAAAACGCAAAGCTCGTCACATGTGGCATTAGAAACATGGATAAATTACATTACGTGATTCTCGAAATTAGGTATCCACCTGCGGAAGGACACCTGAGTTAGTCAGTAGACGATTAGAGTTAAGATAAATTAATTATGTGCGTAACTTCGGAACTAGCGGATTTCTCTAGATAAAATACTTATTAGTTGAAGGAATTAGTTCAGAGAGTGAATAGTCCCAATTAATTATTCTTTATTAATCTCTTATCTTGCCCATAGTCAGATTACTACCATGTGGTCCAATATGGCCCACTTAACAAAGTTCAAACCTTGGGGGAATTCTCCAACCCTAATATTGTTCTTGTGTATAGTGAAAATAATCTTAAACCTAGCTAAGAAATCTTCTTGATAATTAATTATGTATTAATTAATATAAGGAAGACTTGCTAGTAGTACAACTCATAACTCTTTAAGTGAACTTGGGGGGGGGGGGGGGGTTCATTGATTTTAATGGTTCACTCGTGTACATCGTGAAGTTATAGTTGTTGTGTGTGATTTCATTTCATTCTATGGAATTCATCATGTGATGTTAATTCATCGTGTGGAGTGTAGGTTGTGTGTTTCCATACTTGGAAAATGATGTGTGGTGTTTCATCGATTTAATGGTTTGTTAATGTATATGTGACGTCGGAGTTGTGGCGTCTGAGTTCCATTCCATTGAAGTCATCCTATATGTACTGTTAAGTCATTATGTGAATTGTGGTTCATGTTTCCATGATTAATCGTGACTTAGAATATATATTTGGAATGTGGTCTTTGAAGTAGAGCATTGTGATTGTACATGTTTGATCTAAATGTCAGCAGAGAGAATAGGATATCATTTGTGTGCTGTTTCCATTAGATCAGTGTGCTGTTGTAGATTTCAGATAAGGAATCAAAATGTGTAAATTTAGATAATACATGCTATGAAAATTTATGAGACAAGCATGCCATGCAGGACATGGCCAAAAGAATTTACACTTCTGTCTTGAAGGATTATTCACTCCTTCTCACTGTCATTCACAGAGCCTGCACCCTGATCATCTGTAGCCGTAGTCACGACCGGTGATTGAGCTACGAACCACTCACTTGATGCAGCAGAGAGTGGAGTCCATACCACGATCCAGTCAGCACTGCCAGCTTACCATCCAGGAGGCTAAGGATTATCAGATGAGTGGCTACCCACCCGTTTGCCACTGCACAGCAATCCTAATTTGTCCGCTATTGGCTAAGAGTCTATGATTATATCCTCTAGCTGAACAGTATCTTGTCGAGATTTCAGGGATCTGCGTATCTCTTATGTGTCAGTGAGTTCCCAGTGGGGCTCACGTAGTGTTCTTTAGGATTAAACGTTATGTTATATTTGTACTTTTAACAACTGCATCTGTCATTATAGAATTAGCATCATCAGATTGTGTGATGAGTGAAAGGACTACATCTATACGTATCATTCTGTCTTATCTCCTGTTGTGTGAGAATACATTAGGCAGTGGGGGCTCATTATTCATCCAGGCACGTTAGCAGGAATAACTTGACATACTGTCTTCGTGTGTTAGTACAGTTAGTCGTCATAACTTTCCGCCTGGCACTGTTTAGAAGTAGTGATCCATTCTGGGACTTTGTTAATCATTCTTCTAGAACTGCGAGCCATTTGATCGCTTCTTCAGCAGTGGTTAGATTCTCTATTCTTAGAAGTCTATTTAGTATCTACTTTGATCCAATTCCATCCTAGTAGAATACATTACGCGACACTGGTGGCTCGGTCCGGGCATGACAATCCTATAGATTGTTGGGTTCAGTCGAGTATCCAACTTCATAGATATTTCTAACTTTCAGTCACTAAAAATAGATAGCTACTAATCATACTAGTTAATATATACATACTTATAATATAGGATAACACATACGTAGGATTAGTATAAGATAACATAAGTTAGGGCAAAGGTGAATTGCTGGCAAACGGGTAAGTGTTGTGTCAATGTGTAACATTTTTTATGCTTGTTATTGAAGATATTTGTGAATCTTTGCGACAAACACATTCTTGATTAAGTGAGTGAGTTATCCAGGTGTATCAACAGATATATTATTACATAACTAACATGTCTTCTGAAAAGCCACCTACTAAGGAGGAACTGCGAGAACAAGGAACATTGTTAGGTTATGAGGGTGCAGAGTTGGAAAAATATGTAATAGAAGAAGGAAGAACATGGCGCCGAGAACAAAGGGACATCATCAAAGAGAAGGACGAACGAGAGGAAAGAATTAAATTAAAAATCCAGATGGCGGAAATTGAATCCAGACAGAAGATGCGACAAGCTGAATTGGACAACCAGTTGAAACAGGCTGAATTGGACAACCAGTTGAAACAGGCTGAATTGGACAACCAGTTGAAACAGGCTGAATTGGACAACCAGTTGAAGCAAGCAGAACTGGACAAGGAGTTGAAATTAGCTGAGCAGTTAAGACAGCACGAGTTAGAACTGAGGAGATTAGAACTACAAAATCCTGATGCCTCCAGATTTAGCAGTGCCAGCTCTCCAACTGACAGCCAAGACATTTCCTCAGGACCACATATTACTCCAGGATCAATGAGTTTTCCACTGGCCCACTTCGACCCGAAGGAGGATCAGATGGATGAATATCTTGACAAATTTGTGTTAATGTGTGAAGCCTACAATCTGCCTAAGGATAAATTTAATATTAAACTCTCCCAAGCACTTCGCGGTCCAGCGTATGACGTGTTTGCAAAACTCCCTCCAGGTCTTGAGAAGGACTTTGTCACACTCAAAAATGCTCTCTTGAAACGATATCAGTTAACTTCTAGTGCCTACAGGTTGAAGTTCCGTACAGCCAAACGGTCACAAGGAGAGTCATTTCCTCAGTTCGCCTCACGATTACACACTTATTTTAACAAGTGGGTAGAACTGAGTGATTTGGATGCTACTTATGACGGGCTGGCGGAACTAATACTTGTTGAGCAATTTAAAGATGTTCTTCCAAAACAGCTACAAACCTTTATTGCAGAGAATGGTGGTGCTCGGCTAGAGGAGGTTATCGCACTAGCCGAACGATATTTAACTGCCCATGGCGAAGTAGCTACCACTAAATCTTGTAATTCTTCTACTGCTCAAAATACTCCTGCAACACAGAATAAGGGTTTTCAGCAGAACAACTCTTACGGTAAAGACACCAGAGGGCACACTGGGGGTCCACACCAAAATCCTGGTTTCCAAAAACAAACACCACCAGCGAACAATAGTGGATGGGGTAAACCGTACTGCAAGAATTGCAAAAACAATGATCACCACACGAGCGTGTGCAAGAATAAACCCCCAACCCAGTATGCTGCGTGTATGATTATGGGGGCGAGTACCCAACAGAACGTAGGTTCAAGTAAGGTAACTAGGCCACCCACAGTTGAAACTATCTTGGTTGATGGTAGTCCCGTGGAGTGTCTCTATGACACCGGACTACAATATGACGCCATCATAGCTAGTCAGTTAGTGAAACCCTCACAGTTAACTGAACAAACTGTGGCAGGGGTGCTACCAGGAGCTCCCAAACAATAACTGCTAAGATAGCCAAAGTAAATGTGACATCAAAGTATGTCACTGGACTCATTTCAGCGGCAGTGATTGATGATCCTGTATACCCTTTCATGCTAGGATGTAAGTATGTATATTTAGGAGAACCATCATCACCCATGATAATGGCAGCTGTGGAGACCCGGAGTCAGGTTGAACATCCACATGAACCTGTACTCCCAATCAACCCTCTACCTCGGGAGATTAGGGCTGCACAACATGAATGTCCAACTTTAACACCTTGTTTTGGCAAACTGCCAATAGCTAGGAATCCCCCTGTGGTGGGAAATTTCTATGTAAAAGACAAGTTATTGTACCGTAGGGCGGGAACTACAGGTACCGAACATGGGCAACTTGTCGTGCCTAAAACATATCGTGACCGAATATTACATATGGGTCATACCATATCGTTCAGTGGACATATGGGGGTAGGGGCTACTACCCAACGTATTTCGTGCCACTATTTATGGCCGGGAATGACGGCTGATATACAAAGATATGTCAAGTCATGTCCGGAGTGTCAACGCGTGTCACCGAAACATTGGACGGTCCCCGTTACCTTAGGGGAGATGCCCATTCTGAGTACACCGTTTGAGCGGGTAGCCGTAGACATTGTAGGTCCTCTGCCTCGTTCTAAGAGGAGGAATGCTTATATTCTAACTCTTGTGGACACTTGTACTATGTGGTCTGAAGCCATACCGTTACCTGGTATAGACTCCAAGAAGGTAGCTGATGCCCTGGTACACATCTTTACTAGAGTAGGTTTTCCCCACCAAAATCTTAACTGACAATGGGTCACAGTTCCGGGGAAAACTTATGGAAGAGGTTTTCAACTTGTTCCGGACGCGCCATATTCATACCAGCCCGTACCACCCCCAGTCCAATGGGACAGTGGAACGGTTTAACGGGACTCTCATGTCTATCCTACGCAAGTTAGCCCAGGAAAAGCCTGAACGATGGGATGAATACATTCCGGCAGCATTGTTTGCTTACCGGGAAGTCCCCCATGCTTCCACAGGCCTTCCCCCTGCTACCTTGTTGTTCGGGAGGCATATAAAAGGACCGTTAGAGGCAGTAATGAGGACCTGGACAGAAGAGGGAGTGGATGAAACAGTCCTCACTGCTTCGCAGTATGTAGGAGAGCTAAAACAGAAACTGGAAACCGGATGGAAATTGTCTAATTCCAACCTCCGGCGTGCCAGAAAGAAACATGCATCCTATTACAATAAGAAAACTAAAGATAGGGCGCTTGAGGTAGGCGACAAGGTTTTATTATTGTTACCCCAAGGAATTAACAAACTTGAAATTGGCTGGCAGGGTCCTTTCCCCATTTTAGAGAAATTGTCCCGCACAAATTACAAAATTTCCATTAGGGGTAAACATAAGATTTTCCACATCAATTTACTCAAAAAATTTGTGGAAAGATTAAATGATCCACCGGTGCATCTGATGGCTCTGTCGGTGGCAACTGAGGTTGAAGAGGGAGAAAACTCAGGGGTGGAGTATCCTCTGAAGCCTCAAGAGACGGTGAACGACGTCCTCATCAACCCTGACTTGGAGACGTCCGAGTTAGAGAAGATGAGACAAGTTCTAAGGTCTCATGCCTCAGTGCTAACAGATAAGCCGGGTAGGACAAAACTGGTCGAATTTGACATGAAATTAAATACCTTGGACCCAGTCCGACAAAAACACTATCCGGTCCCATATGCTAAACAGGACGCGTTACAAGAAGAGATTAAGTATCTTCTCAAGGAAGGGATCATTTCTCACTCAGAATCTCCTTACAGCGCCAGTGTAGTGCTCCTACGGAAGCCAAGTGGGGAGCATAGGCTATGTATTGATTACCGCCAACTAAATGGAGTGACGGAATTTCAAGCGGAACCCTTATCGGATCAGGGACTGTTATTTGCCAAACTTAGTAAAGCCAAATACTTTTCCAAGGTAGATCTTAGTAAAGGATAATACCAGATACCGGTCAAGAAGGACATCCGACCATATTTAGCCTTCAGCACAGCAGATGGCCATTATGAGTTCAACGTGCTTCCTTTTGGGTTAAGTAACGTCCCTGGGGTGTTCACACGCATGATGCGGTTATTACTAGATCCACTGAAGGACCCTAATATTAGCAACTTCATGGATGATATTTTAATTGCTTCAGAGACGTTTGAGAGTCACCTACAGTCCCTAGACAGGCTGTTGGGAAGATTAGCGGAGACGGGACTGACCGCTAGACCTGCTAAATGCCAGTTAGCTTTTAGCCAGCTGGAGTTCCTGGGGCATACAGTAACGCAAGGACACATGTTCCCGGAACAGAAGAATATTGAGAAGCTGTTGAAGGCTACCAGACCCAGGACTAAGAAAGACGTGCGATCCTTTGTATCCTTGGGGGGTTTCTATCAAAAATTCATTAAGAACTTTAATGTGCTTGTAGCACCATTGACTGATGCAACAAAAAAAGCGGCACCAGAACAAGTAAAGTGGACTCCTGAATGCGAAGAAGCATACACCGCATTAAAGGACAAGCTCACTGATAGACCAGTATTACAGTTACCAGATTTGTCTCGCCCATTCACGCTGAGGACGGACGCAAGCAATGTGGGAATTGGGGCAACGTTATTACAACCCGGCCGGGAACAAGCAGAAATGTTATTCCCTGTAGCATACGCAAGCCGGAAACTCAACGGGGCTGAGAAAAACTACTCTACCATTGAGAAGGAATGCTTAGCTTTGGTCTGGGCTATTCAGAAATTTCAACCATACCTGTATGGGACGGAATTTACGGTACAAAGTGACCACCAACCCCTTATGTTTCTTGCATCATCTAAACAACTGAACACCCGGTTGATGAGGTGGTCCTTACTATTATAGCCTTATGCATTCAGAGTAGAATACATTCCGGGCAGTCAGAATGTAGGGGCTAATTTTTTGAGTAGACATTGTGCTATTGATGAAGAGGGGGACCTGTCCAAATGACCCGTAAACGTCAGAGTAAGGGCTGACAAAACTATATGAGAGTTCGGGCTGGAGAATAAGTTGTTTCTCCAACTTTTTTTGAACCGTGGGCATTTGTGACAGGTTGGCCCACCTCTCAGATCGTTTTGTTACTAGATGGAGATGCCCTCAATAAACCCCTCTATGTATCCTGTAGTAATTTTTATTTTTATCTATATTTTCAAATATTAGATAAAATCGTTTTTGGTTAGTGTATTTATATACATAAAACTATAGAGAGAGTTAAATACTATTTCTTCTTATAGTTCGAAGTAGATGTAGGGTAGAGTTCGTTTACAAGCCAAGAAATCAAGTCAGGCTGAATTTTATATTCAGTTTTGGCTGTGAATAATAATTTGGCCACAGGAAGGGAACTCTCCTGGATGAGAAGTTAACTTCCGGTAGCACCCTAACTTCTGCCATTTCTGATAGCAACCTGGAAGGAGCAGGAGCTACTATCACGTCAATTGGCTAAAATTGAACACCTGTCTGTGTTTAAACATATTTTATTGCTGGCTCTTGTTAAGCCGAAAAACCATCTAAAACATAGAAAAGCCAATGATAGTCTCCACTCCCGATAGGCCAGTCAAAATCTAGTTGCAGGGTGAGTTAATAATAATTTTGTTAAATATTTTTCTGTGTGTCAAAATGCCGACAAAATCTAAAGGCCATGCCGATCGATAATAGATAATATTAAGTAAAACTAGTGTTAGTTAACTAATATTAGAATTAGGACCATGTTTGTGCCATGTGGCTTGCCGACAAGGGTAAAACGCAAAGCTCGTCACATGTGGCATTAGAAACATGGATAAATTACATTACGTGATTCTCGAAATTAGGTATCCACCTGCGGAAGGACACCTGAGTTAGTCAGTAGACGATTAGAGTTAAGATAAATTAATTATGTGCGTAACTTCGGAACTAGCGGATTTCTCTAGATAAAATACTTATTAGTTGAAGGAATTAGTTCAGAGAGTGAATAGTCCCAATTAATTATTCTTTATTAATCTCTTATCTTGCCCATAGTCAGATTACTACCATGTGGTCCAATATGGCCCACTTAACAAAGTTCAAACCTTGGGGGAATTCTCCAACCCTAATATTGTTCTTGTGTATAGTGAAAATAATCTTAAACCTAGCTAAGAAATCTTCTTGATAATTAATTATGTTTTAATTAATATAAGGAAGACTTGCTAGTAGTACAACTCATAACTCTTTAAGTGAACTTGGGGGGGGGGGGGGAGGGGGGGGTTCATTGATTTTAATGGTTCACTCGTGTACATCGTGAAGTTATAGTTGTTGTGTGTGATTTCATTTCATTCTATGGAATTCATCATGTGATGTTAATTCATCGTGTGGAGTGTAGGTTGTGTGTTTCCATACTTGGAAAATGATGTGTGGTGTTTCATCGATTTAATGGTTTGTTAATGTATATGTGACGTCGGAGTTGTGGCGTCTGAGTTCCATTCCATTGAAGTCATCCTATATGTACTGTTAAGTCATTATGTGAATTGTGGTTCATGTTTCCATGATTAATCGTGACTTAGAATATATATTTGGAATGTGGTCTTTGAAGTAGAGCATTGTGATTATACATGTTTGATCTAAATGTCAGCAGAGAGAATAGGATATCATTTGTGTGCTGTTTCCATTAGATCAGTGTGCTGTTGTAGATTTCAGATAAGGAATCAAAATGTGTAAATTTAGATAATACATGCTATGAAAATTTATGAGACAAGCATGCCATGCAGGACATGGCCAAAAGAATTTACACTTCTGTCTTGAAGGATTATTCACTCCTTCTCACTGTCATTCACATAGCCTGCACCCTGATCATCTGTAGCCGTAGTCACGACCGGTGATTGAGCTACGAACCACTCACTTGATGCAGCAGAGAGTGGAGTCCATACCACGATCCAATCAGCACTGCCAGCTTACCATCCAGGAGGCTAAGGATTATCAGATGAGTGGCTACCCACCCGTTTGCCACTGCACAGCAATCCTAATTTGTCCGCTATTGGCTAAGAGTCTATGATTATATCCTCTAGCTGAACAGTATCTTGTCGAGATTTCAGGGATCTGCGTATCTCTTATGTGTCAGTGAGTTCCCAGTGGGGCTCACGTAGTGTTCTTTAGGATTAAACGTTATGTTATATTTGTACTTTTAACAACTGCATCTGTCATTATAGAATTAGCATCATCAGATTGTGTGACGAGTGAAAGGACTACATCTATACGTATCATTCTGTCTTATCTCCTGTTGTGTGAGAATACATTAGGCAGTGGGGGCTCATTATTCATCCAGGCACGTTAGCAGGAATAACTTGACATACTGTCTTCGTGTGTTAGTACAGTTAGTCGTCATAACTTTCCGCCTGGCACTGTTTAGAAGTAGTGATCCATTCTGGGACTTTGTTAATCATTCTTCTAGAACTGCGAGCCATTTGATCGCTTCTTCAGCAGTGGTTAGATTCTCTATTCTTAGAAGTCTATTTAGTATCTACTTTGATCCAATTCCATCCTAGTAGAATACATTACGCGACAACAATATATGGTGGACATGAACATGGACAATGATACAATAAATGGTGGACATGGACAATGATACAATATATGGTGTACATGGACAATGTTACAATATATGGTGTACATGGACAATGTTACAATATATGGTGGACATGAACATGAACAATGATACAATAAATGGTGGACATGGACAATGATACAATATATGGTGTACATGGACAATGTTACAATATATGGTGTACATGGACAATGTTACAATATATGGTGGACATGAACATGAACAATGATACAATAAATGGTGGACATGGACAATGATACAATATATGGTGTACATGGACAATGTTACAATATATGGTGTACATGGACAATGTTACAATATGTGGTGGACATGAACATGGACAATGATACAATATATGGTGGACATGGACGCTGATAAAATATGTGGTGTACATGGACAACGATACAATATATGGCGTACATGGACAATGATACAGTATATGGTGTACATGGACAATGATGTAATATATGGTGTACATGGACAATGATACAATATTTGGTGTACAATGACAATGATACGATATATGGTGTACATGGACAATGATACGATATATGTTTTACATGGACAACGCTACACTATATGGTGTACATGGACAATATTACAATATATGGTGGACATGAACATGGGCAATGATACAATATGTGGTGTACATAGACAATGATACGATATGTGGTGCACATGGACAATGATACAATATATGGTTTTCATGGACAATGATACAATATATGGTGTACATGGACAATGATACAATATATGGTGTACATGGACAATGATACAATATATGGTGTACATGGACAATGATACAATATATGTTGGACATGGACAATGATACAATATATGGTGTACATGGACAATGATACAATATATGGTGTATATGGACAAGGATACAATATTTGGTGTACATGGACCCTGCAGCATAGGCCCCGCGATGACAGTAGTACCTCGTCTTGAACATGTTACAGCACCAATCCGGCTACGATAAACACAAGCCTTTGAACGGCCTAGACGACCTGAGCGCCCATGGACTTAACAGTTACAACTGCCCTTCTAGAGGCTTCACAATCCAGCAACCAACTCGAATTAAAACACGCCTTTCTAAAGATGGTGCGGACAAATACGACGTACACAATCAATCAATCAATTAATCGATCAATCAATGAATGAATGAATGAATCAATCAATCAATCATGTGCCATGCCGGAAAGCGTGGGCGGTAATGACTCGCAATTTCACTCGATCACCAGAGTCGTGGATCAGCTCAGTGTTCCTGTCTCGACCATGCCATGTGGCCAAGCCAACCAGGTATGAATCATACTGAACTAGGCACTTTTAAAGAAAGTAGTTTGCCGTTGCTTTCCTTCTTGGCAGTCACCATACTGGCCGGGTGACGGAAGCCATTGTCTCGTGAAAGAGATCTTCTGCCTTCTGTCGCGAAACTTGAGACCATAACCAACACATATCTGTCGGCTGCCCTCATAATTTCATCCACCACCTGCCTTCTGTGGCTTCTTTTGAACACTTCCAATAAACGAATACGAAATAACACCACATAATCCACAGGAAAACACTAAAACAGCGTCGCCCCGAAGACGTATACAACAACCACAAAAATGTTGTTTTCTAATCAAGCGAATCAATTAGAAGGGATGTAAATCCGTTACATCCCTGAACCAGAGTTGTCGATAATTGGACAGAGCCGAAACCCAACAATCAGACAAGGAATTGCATCAGTACCCTCCTCATCCCTACAGCAGGGTATGGGGGACAATCTAATCTCGGGTACGGCAGAGACATTGATCTGGTAACAAGCACCCGGTTAGTTAACAGTTTCATCACTGCCAACGATCGAAATTCCCGTTATTTATTGCACACCTATTTCCGATATCGGGCAGACGGCCATTTCGACACCGTCTGTCCCGGCCGTAGGTACCCTGTTAATATTGTCACAATACCAGTCAGTGGTGTTACTGCTGTTATGTCAGTCGGTGTGTTACAGGTACTGGACGGTGGTGTTATCGTTGTTATGTCAGTCGGTGTGTTATTGGTGCTAGTACTATTATATCAGTCGGTGTGTTATTGGCACTGGTACTGTTATGGCAGTCGGTGTGTTGTTGGTACTGGATGCTGTAGTTAATAAGACTGGGTTTCTCTGTATTATTTTCTACCATTGCTAGTTTCCGATTCTGGGACGCGGCAAGAAGGGTTGGGTTTGATGGCAGTGTGAGAGATGGCTTGCCCATGTAGCTATGTCCAGACGAGAGATTTTGGGGCAGTGTGAGAGATGGCTTGCCCATGTAGCTATGTCCAGACGAGAGGTTTTGGGGCAGTGTGAGAGATGGCTTGCCCGTGTAGCTATGTCCAGACTTAAAGAGATTTTGGAGCAGTGTGAGAGATGGCTTGCCCATGTAGCTATGTCCAGACGAGAGGTTTTGGGGCAGTGTGAGAGATGGCTTGCCCATGTAGCTATGTCCAGACGAGAGGTTTTGGGGCAGTGTGAGAGATGGCTTGCCCATGTAACTATGTCCAGACGAGAGATTTTGGGGCAGTGTGAGAGATGGCTTGCCCATGTAACTATGTCCAGACGAGAGATTTTGGGGCAGTGTGAGAGATGGCTTGCCCATGTAGCTATGTCCAGACGAGAGGTTTTGGGGCAGTATGAGAGATGGCTTGCCCATGTAGCTATGTCCAGACGAGAGGTTTTGGGGCAGTGTGAGAGATGGCTTGCCCATGTAGCTATGTCCAGACGAGAGGTTTTGGGGCAGTGTGAGAGATGGCTTGCCCATGTAACTATGTCCAGACGAGAGATTTTGGGGCAGTGTGAGAGATGGCTTGTCCATGTAGCTATGTCCAGACGAGAAGTTTTGGGACAGTGTGAGAGATGGCTTGCCCATGTAGCTATGTCCAGACTTAAAGAGATTTTGGGGCAGTGTGAGAGATGGCTTGCCCATGTAGCTATGTCCAGACTTAAAGAGATTTTGGGGCAGTGTGAGAGATGGCTTGCCCATGTAGCTATGTCCAGACTTAAAGAGATTTTGGGGCAGTGTGAGAGATGGCTTGCCCATGTAGCTATGTCCAGACTTAAAGAGATTTTGGGACAGTGTGAGAGATGGCTTGCCCATGTAGCTATGTCCAGACTTAAAGAGATTTTGGGGCAGTGTGAGAGATGGCTTGCCCATGTAGCTATGTCCAGACTTAAAGAGAATTTGGGGCAGTGTGAGAGATGGCTTGCCCATGTAGCTATGTCCAGACGAGAGATTTTGGGGCAGTGTGAGAGATGGCTTGCCCATGCAGCTATGTCCAGAGGAGAGATTTTGGGGCAGTGTGAGAGATGGCTTGCCCATGTAGCTATGTCCAGAATTAAAGAGATTTTGGGGCAGTGTGAGAGATGGCTTGCCCATGTAGCTATGTCCAGACTTAAAGAGATTTTGGGGCAGTGTGAGAGATGGATTGCCCATGCAGCTATGTCCAGACGAGAGATTTTGGGGCAGTGTGAGAGATGGCTTGCCCATGTAGCTATGTCCAGACTTAAAGAGATTTTGGGGCAGTGTGAGAGATGGCTTGCCCATGTAGCTATGTCCAGGCTTAAAGAGATTTTGGGGCAGTGTGAGAGATGGCTTGCCCATGCAGCTATGTGCAGACGAGAGATTTTGGGGCAGTGTGAGAGATGGCTTGTCCATGTAGCTATGTCCAGACTTAAAGAGATTTTGGGTCAGTGTGAGAGATGGTTTGTCCATGTAGCTATGTCCAGACTTAAAGAGATTTTGGGGCAGTGTGAGAGATGGCTTGCCCATGTAACTATGTCCAGACGAGAGGTTTTGGGGCAGTGTGAGAGATGGCTTGCCCATGTAGCTATGTCCAGACGAGAGGTTTTGGGGCAGTGTGAGAGATGGCTTGCCCATGTAGCTATGTCCAGACGAGAGATTTTGGGGCAGTGTGAGAGATGGCTTGCCCATGCAGCTATGTCCAGACGAGAGACTTTGGGGCAGTGTGAGAGATGGCATGCCCATGCAGCTATGTCCAGACTTGAAGAGATTTTGGGGCAGTGTGAGAGATGGCTTGCCCATGTAGCTATGTCCAGACGTAAAGAGATTTTGGGGCAGTGTGAGAGATGGCTTGCCCATGTAGCTATGTCCAGACGTAAAGAGATTTTGGGGCAGTGTGAGAGATGGCTTGCCCATGTAGCTATGTCCAGACGTAAAGAGATTTTGGGGCAGTGTGAGAGATGGCTTGCCCATGTAGCTATGTCCAGACTTAAAGAGATTTTGGGGCAGTGTGAGAGATGGCTTGCCCATGTAGCTATGTCCAGACTTAAAGAGATTTTGGGGCAGTGTGAGAGATGGCTTGCCCATGTAGCTATGTCCAGACGAGAGATTTTGGGGCAGTGTGAGAGATGGCTTTCCCATGCAGCTATGTCCAGACGAGAGATTTTGGGGCAGTGTGAGAGATGGCTTGTCCATGTAGCTATGTCCAGACTTAAAGAGATTTTGGGGCAGTGTGAGAGATGGCTTGCCCATGTAGCTATGTCCAGACGAGAGATTTTGGGGCAGTGTGAGAGATGGCTTGCCCATGCAGCTATGTCCAGACGAGAGATTTTGGGGCAGTGTGAGAGATGGCTTGCCCATGCAGCTATGTCCACACTTAAAGAGATTTTGGGGCAGTGTGAGAGATGGCTTGCCCATGTAGCTATGTCCAGACTTAAAGAGATTTTGGGGCAGTGTGAGAGATGGCTTGCCCATGTAGCTATGTCCAGACGAGAGATTTTGGGGCAGTGTGAGAGATGGCTTGCCCATGTAGCTATGTCCAGACTTAAAGAGATTTTGGGGCAGT
Source organism: Cepaea hortensis (assembly GCA_963921405.1). Classification (NCBI taxonomy): domain Eukaryota; kingdom Metazoa; phylum Mollusca; class Gastropoda; order Stylommatophora; family Helicidae; genus Cepaea; species Cepaea hortensis. The sequence goes on along the minus strand of OY992885.1, from coordinate 6,882,869 downwards.
GTGAGAGATGGCTTGCCCATGTAGCTTTGTCCAGACGAGAGATTTTGGGGCAGTGTGAGAGATGGCTTGCCCATGTAGCTATGTCCAGACGAGAGATTTTGGGGCAGTGTGAGATATGGCTTGCCCATGCAGCTATGTCCAGACGAGAGATTTTGGGGCAGTGTGAGAGATGGCTTGCCCATGTAGCTATATCCAGACTTAAAGAGATTTTGGGGCAGTGTGAGAGATGGCTTGCCCATGTAGCTATGTCCAGACGAGAGATTTTGGGGCAGTGTGAGAGATGGCTTGCCCATGTAGCTATGTCCAGACGAGAGATTTTGGGGCAGTGTGAGAGATGGCTTGCCCATGCAGCTATGTCCAGACTTAAAGAGATTTTGGGGCAGTGTGTGAGATGGCTTGCCCATGTAGCTATGTCCAGACTTAAAGAGATTTTGGGGCAGTGTGAGAGATGGGTTGCCCATGTAGCTATGTCCAGACGAGAGATTTTGGGGCAGTGTGAGAGATGGCTTGCCGATGTAGCTATGTCCAGACTTAAAGAGATTTTGGGGCAGTGTGAAAGATGGCTTGCCCATGTAGCTATGTCCAGACGAGAGGTTTTGGGACAGTGTGAGAGATGGCTTGCCCATGCAGCTATGTCGAGACTTAAAGAGATTTTGGGGCAGTGTGAAAGATGGCTTGCCCATGTAGCTATGTCCAGACTTAAAGAGATTTTGGGGCAGTGTGAGAGATGGCTTGCCCATGTAGCTATGTCCAGACGAGAGATTTTGGGGCAGTGTGAGAGATGGCTTGCCCATGTAGCTATGTCCAGACGAGAGGTTTTGGGACAGTGTGAGAGATGGCTTGCCCATGTAGTTATGTCCAGACGAGAGATTTTTGGGCAGTGTGAGAGATGGCTTGCCCATGTAGCTATGTCCAGACGAGAGGTTTTGGGACAGTGTGAGAGATGGCTTGCCCATGTAGCTATGTCCAGACGAGAGAGTTTGGGGCAGTGTGAGAGATGGCTTGCCCATGTAGTTATGTCCAGACGAGAGATTTTGGGACAGTGTGAGATATGGCTTGCCCATGTAGCTATGTCCAGACGAGAGGTTTTGGGACAGTGTGAGAGATGGCTTGCCCATGTAGCTATGTCCAGACTTAAAGAGATTTTGGGGCAGTTTGAGAGATGGCTTGCCCATGTAGCTATGTCCAGACTTAAAGAGAATTTGGGGCAGTGTGAGAGATGGCTTGCCCATGCAGCTATGTCCAGAGAAGAGATTTTGGGGCAGTGTGAGAGATGGCTTGACCATGTAGCTATGTCCAGACGAGAGATTTTGGGGCAGTGTGAGAGATGGCTTGCCCATGTAGCTATGTCCAGACTTAAAGAGATTTTGGGGCAGTGTGAGAGATGGCTTGCCCATGCAGCTATGTCCAGACGAGAGATTTTGGGGCAGTGTGAGAGATTGCTTGCCCATGTAGCTATGTCCAGACTTAAAGAGAGTTTGGGGCATTGTGAGAGATGGCTTGCCCATGTAGCTATGTCCAGACTTAAAGTGATTTTGGGGCAGTGTGAGAGATGGCTTGCCCATGCAGCTATGTCCAGACGAGAGATTTTGGGGCAGTGTGAGAGATGGCTTGTCCATGTAGCTATGTCCAGACTTAAAGAGATTTTGGGGCAGTGTGAGAGATGGCTTGCCCATGTAGCTATGTCCAGACGAGAAATTTTGGGGCAGTGTGAGAGATGGCTTGCCCATGCAGCTATGTCCAGACGAGAGATTTTCGGGCAGTGTGAGAGATGGCTTGCCCATGCAGCTATGTCCAGACTTGAAGAGATTTTGGGGCAGTGTGAGAGATGGCTTGCCCATGTAGCTATGTACAGAATTAAAGAGATTTTTGGGCAGTGTGAGAGATGGCTTGCCCATGTAGCTATGTCCAGACTTAAAGAGATTTTGGGGCAGTGTGAGAGATGGCTTGCCCATGTAGCTATGTCCAGACGAGAGGTTTGGGGACAGTGTGAGAGATGGCTTGCCCATGCAGCTATGTCCATACGAGAGATTTTGGGGCAGTGTGAGAGATGGCTTGCCCATGTAGCTATGTCCAGACGAGAGATTTTGGGGCAGTGTGAGAGATGGCTTGCCCATGCAGCTATGTCCAGACTTAAAGTGATTTTGGGGCAGTGTGAGAGATGGCTTGCCCATGTAGCTATGTCGAGACGAGAGGTTTGGGGACAGTGTGAGAGATGGCTTGCCCATGCAGCTATGTCCAGACGAGAGATTTTGGGGCAGTGTGAGAGATGGCTTGCCCATGCAGCTATGTCCATACGAGAGATTTTGGGGCAGTGTGAGAGATGGCTTGCCCATGTAGCTATGTCCAGACGAGAGATTTTGGGGCAGTGTGAGAGATGGCTTGCCCATGTAACTTTGTCCAGACGAGAAGTTTTGGGGCAGTGTGAGAGATGGCTTGCCCATGTAGCTATGTCCAGACGAGAGATTTTGGGGCAGTGTGAGAGATGACTTGCCAATGCAGCTATGTCCAGACGAGAGATTTTGGGGCAGTGTGAGAGATGGCTTGCCCATGTAGCTATTTCCAGACTTAAAGAGATTTTGGGGCAGTGTGAGAGATGGCTTGCCCATGTAACTATGTCCAGACGAGAGATTTTGGGGCAGTGTGAGAGATGGCTTGCCCATGTAGCTATGTCCAGACGAGAGATTTTGGGGCAGTGTGAGAGATGGCTTGCCCATGTAACTATGTCCAGACGAGAGATTTTGGGGCAGTGTGAGAGATGGCTTGCCCATGTAGCTATGTCCAGACGAGAGATTTTGGGGCAGTGTGAGAGATGGCTTGCCCATGTAACTTTGTCCAGACGAGAAGTTTTGGGGCAGTGTGAGAGATGGCTTGCCCATGTAGCTATGTCCAGACGAGAGATTTTGGGGCAGTGGGAGAGATGACTTGCCAATGCAGCTATGTCCAGACGAGAGATTTTGGGGCAGTGTGAGAGATGGCTTGCCCATGTAGCTATGTCCAGACGAGAGATTTTGGGGCAGTGTGAGAGATGGCTTGCCCATGTAGCTATGTCCAGACGAGAGATTTTGGGGCAGTGTGAGAGATGGCTTGCCCATGTAGCTATGTCCAGACTTAAAGAGATTTTGGGGCAGTGTGAGAGATGGCTTGCCCATGTAGCTATGTCCAGACTTAAAGAGATTTTGGTGCAGTGTGAGAGATGGCTTGCCCATGCAGCTATGTCCAGACGAGAGATTTTGGGGCAGTGTGAGAGATGGCTTGCCCATGTAGCTTTGTCCAGACGAGAGGTTTTGGGGCAGTGTGAGAGATGGCTTGCCCATGTAGCTATGTCCAGACTTAAAGAGATTTTGGGGCAGTGTGAGAGATGGTTTGCCCATGTAGCTATGTCCAGACGAGAGATTTTGGGGCAGTGTGAGAGATGGCTTGCCCATGTAGCTATGTCCAGACTTAAAGAGATTTTGGGGCAGTGTGAGAGATGGCTTGCCCATGTAGCTATGTCCAGACTTAAAGAGATTTTGGGGCAGTGTGAGAGATGGCTTGCCCATGTAGCTATGTCCAGACGAGAGATTTTGGGGCAGTGTGAGAGATGGCTTGCCCATGTAGCTATGTCCAGACGAGAGGTTTTGGGACAGTGTGAGAGATGGCTTGCCCATGTAGCAATGTCCAGACGAGAGATTTTGGGACAGTGTGAGAGATGGCTTGCCCATGTAGCTATGTCCAGACGAGAGATTTTGGGGCAGTGTGAGAGATGGCTTGCCCATGTAACTTTGTCCAGACGAGAAGTTTTGGTGCAGTGTGAGAGATGGCTTGCCCATGTAGCTATGTCCAGACGAGAGATTTTGGGACAGTGTGAGAGATGGCTTGCCCATGTAGCTATGTCCAGACGAGAGGTTTTGGGACAGTGTGAGAGATGGCTTGCCCATGTAGCTATGTCCAGACGAGAGGTTTTGGGACAGTGTGAGAGATGGCTTGTCCATGTAGCTATGTCCAGACGAGAGGTTTGGGGGCAGTGTGAGAGATGGCTTGCCCATGTAGCTATGTCCAGACGAGAGGTTTGGGGGCAGTGTGAGAGATGTCTTGCCCATGTAGCTATGTCCAGACGAGAGGTTTGGGGGCAGTGTGAGAGATGGCTTGCCCATGTAGCTATGTCCAGACGAGAGATTTTGGGGACAGTGTGAGAGATGGCTTGCCCATGTAGCTATGTCCAGACGAGAGATTTTGGGGCAGTGTGAGAGATGGCTTGCCCATGTCGCTATGTCCAGACGAGAGATTTTGGGGACAGTGTGAGAGATGGCTTGCCCATGTAGCTATGTCCAGACGAGAGGTTTTGGGACAGTGTGAGAGATGGCTTGCCCATGCAGCTATGTCCAGACGAGAGATTTTGGGGCAGTGTGAGAGATGGCTTGTCCATGTAGCTATGTCCAGACTTAAAGAGATTTTGGGGCAGTGTGAGAGATGGCTTGCCCATGTAGCTATGTCCAGACGAGAGATTTTGGGGCAGTGTGAGAGATGGCTTGCCCATGCAGCTATGTCCAGACTTAAAGAGATTTTGGGGCAGTGTGAGAGATGGCTTGCCCATGCAGCTATGTCCAGACGAGAGATTTTGGGGCAGTGTGAGAGATGGCTTGCCCATGTAACTATGTCCAGACGAGAGATTTTGGGGCAGTGTGAGAGATGGCTTGCCCATGTAGCTATGTCCAGACGAGAGATTTTGGGGCAGTGTGAGATATGGCTTGCCCATGCAGCTATGTCCAGACGAGAGATTTTGGGGCAGTGTGAGAGATGGCTTGCCCATGTAGCTATGTCCAGACGAGAGATTTTGGGGCAGTGTGAGAGATGGCTTGCCCATGTAGCTATGTCCAGACGAGAGATTTTGGGGCAGTGTGAGAGATGGCTTGCCCATGCAGCTATGTCCAGACTTAAAGAGATTTTGGGGCAGTGTGTGAGATGGCTTGCCCATGTAGCTATGTCCAGACTTAAAGAGATTTTGGGGCAGTGTGAGAGATGGGTTGCCCATGTAGCTATGTCCAGACGAGAGATTTTGGGGCAGTGTGAGAGATGGCTTGCCGATGTAGCTATGTCCAGACTTAAAGAGATTTTGGGGCAGTGTGAAAGATGGCTTGCCCATGTAGCTATGTCCAGACGAGAGGTTTTGGGACAGTGTGAGAGATAGCTTGCGCATGCAGCTATGTCGAGACGTAAAGAGATTTTGGGGCAGTGTGAAAGATGGCTTGCCCATGTAGCTATGTCCAGACTTAAAGAGATTTTGGGGCAGTGTGAGAGATGGCTTGCCCATGTAGCTATGTCCAGACGAGAGATTTTGGGGCAGTGTGAGAGATGGCTTGCCGATGTAGCTATGTCCAGACTTAAAAAGATTTTGGGGCAGTGTGAAAGATGGCTTGCCCATGTAGCTATGTCCAGACGAGAGGTTTTGGGACAGTGTGAGAGATGGCTTGCGCATGCAGCTATGTCGAGACTTAAAGAGATTTTGGGGCAGTGTGAAAGATGGCTTGCCCATGTAGCTATGTCCAGACTTAAAGAGATTTTGGGGCAGTGTGAGAGATGGCTTGCCCATGTAGCTATGTCCAGACGAGAGATTTTGGGGCAGTGTGAGAGATGGCTTGCCCATGTAGCTATGTCCAGACGAGAGGTTTTGGGACAGTGTGAGAGATGGCTTGCCCATGTAGCAATGTCCAGACGAGAGATTTTGGGGCAGTGTGAGAGATGGCTTGCCCATGTAGCTATGTCCAGACGAGAGATTTTGGGGCAGTGTGAGAGATGGCTTGCCCATGCAGCTATGTCCAGACTTAAAGAGATTTTGGGGCAGTGTGTGAGATGGCTTGCCCATGTAGCTATGTCCAGACTTAAAGAGATTTTGGGGCAGTGTGAGAGATGGGTTGCCCATGTAGCTATGTCCAGACGAGAGATTTTGGGGCAGTGTGAGAGATGGCTTGCCGATGTAGCTATGTCCAGACTTAAAGAGATTTTGGGGCAGTGTGAAAGATGGCTTGCCCATGTAGCTATGTCCAGACGAGAGGTTTTGGGACAGTGTGAGAGATGGCTTGCGCATGCAGCTATGTCGAGACTTAAAGAGATTTTGGGGCAGTGTGAAAGATGGCTTGCCCATGTAGCTATGTCCAGACTTAAAGAGATTTTGGGGCAGTGTGAGAGATGGCTTGCCCATGTAGCTATGTCCAGACGAGAGATTTTGGGGCAGTGTGAGAGATGGCTTGCCCATGTAGATATGTCCAGACGAGAGGTTTTGGGACAGTGTGAGAGATGGCTTGCCCATGTAGCAATGTCCAGACGAGAGATTTTTGGGCAGTGTGAGAGATGGCTTGCCCATGTAGCTATGTCCAGACGAGAGGTTTTGGGACAGTGTGAGAGATGGCTTGCCCATGTAGCTATGTCCAGACGAGAGAGTTTGGGGCAGTGTGAGAGATGGCTTGCCCATGTAGCTATGTCCAGACGAGAGATTTTGGGACAGTGTGAGATATGGCTTGCCCATGTAGCTATGTCCAGACGAGAGGTTTTGGGACAGTGTGAGAGATGGCTTGCCCATGTAGCTATGTCCAGACTTAAAGAGATTTTGGGGCAGTTTGAGAGATGGCTTGCCCATGTAGCTATGTCCAGACTTAAAGAGAATTTGGGGCAGTGTGAGAGATGGCTTGCCCATGCAGCTATGTCCAGAGAAGAGATTTTGGGGCAGTGTGAGAGATGGCTTGCCCATGTAGCTATGTCCAGACGAGAGATTTTGGGGCAGTGTGAGAGATGGCTTGCCCATGTAGCTATGTCCAGACTTAAAGAGATTTTGGGGCAGTGTGAGAGATGGCTTGCCCATGTAGCTATGTCCAGACGAGAGATTTTGGGGCAGTGTGAGAGATGGCTTGCCGATGTAGCTATGTCCAGACTTAAAGAGATTTTGGGGCAGTGTGAAAGATGGCTTGCCCATGTAGCTATGTCCAGACTTAAAGAGATTTTGGGGCAGTGTGAGAGATGGCTTGCCCATGTAGCTATGTCCAGACGAGAGATTTTGGGGCAGTGTGAGAGATGGCTTGCCGATGTAGCTATGTCCAGACTTAAAGAGATTTTGGGGCAGTGTGAAAGATGGCTTGCCCATGTAGCTATGTCCAGACTTAAAGAGATTTTGGGGCAGTGTGAGAGATGGCTTGCCCATGTAGCTATGTCCAGACGAGAGATTTTGGGGCAGTGTGAGAGATGGCTTGCCGATGTAGCTATGTCCAGACTTAAAGAGATTTTGGGGCAGTGTGAAAGATGGCTTGCCCATGTAGCTATGTCCAGACGAGAGGTTTTGGGACAGTGTGAGAGATGGCTTGCGCATGCAGCTATGTCGAGACTTAAAGAGATTTTGGGGCAGTGTGAAAGATGGCTTGCCCATGTAGCTATGTCCAGACTTAAAGAGATTTTGGGGCAGTGTGAGAGATGGCTTGCCCATGTAGCTATGTCCAGACGAGAGATTTTGGGGCAGTGTGAGAGATGGCTTGCCCATGTAGCTATGTCCAGACGAGAGGTTTTGGGACAGTGTGAGAGATGGCTTGCCCATGTAGCAATGTCCAGACGAGAGATTTTGGGGCAGTGTGAGAGATGGCTTGCCCATGTAGCTATGTCCAGACGAGAGATTTTGGGGCAGTGTGAGAGATGGCTTGCCCATGCAGCTATGTCCAGACTTAAAGAGATTTTGGGGCAGTGTGTGAGATGGCTTGCCCATGTAGCTATGTCCAGACTTAAAGAGATTTTGGGGCAGTGTGAGAGATGGGTTGCCCATGTAGCTATGTCCAGACGAGAGATTTTGGGGCAGTGTGAGAGATGGCTTGCCGATGTAGCTATGTCCAGACTTAAAGAGATTTTGGGGCAGTGTGAAAGATGGCTTGCCCATGTAGCTATGTCCAGACGAGAGGTTTTGGGACAGTGTGAGAGATGGCTTGCGCATGCAGCTATGTCGAGACTTAAAGAGATTTTGGGGCAGTGTGAAAGATGGCTTGCCCATGTAGCTATGTCCAGACTTAAAGAGATTTTGGGGCAGTGTGAGAGATGGCTTGCCCATGTAGCTATGTCCAGACGAGAGATTTTGGGGCAGTGTGAGAGATGGCTTGCCCATGTAGCTATGTCCAGACGAGAGGTTTTGGGACAGTGTGAGAGATGGCTTGCCCATGTAGCAATGTCCAGACGAGAGATTTTTGGGCAGTGTGAGAGATGGCTTGCGCATGCAGCTATGTCGAGACTTAAAGAGATTTTGGGGCAGTGTGAGAGATGGCTTGCCCATGCAGCTATGTCCAGACTTAAAGAGATTTTGGGGCAGTGTGTGAGATGGCTTGCCCATGTAGCTATGTCCAGACTTAAAGAGATTTTGGGGCAGTGTGAGAGATGGGTTGCCCATGTAGCTATGTCCAGACGAGAGATTTTGGGGCAGTGTGAGAGATGGCTTGCCGATGTAGCTATGTCCAGACTTAAAGAGATTTTGGGGCAGTGTGAAAGATGGCTTGCCCATGTAGCTATGTCCAGACGAGAGGTTTTGGGACAGTGTGAGAGATGGCTTGCGCATGCAGCTATGTCGAGACTTAAAGAGATTTTGGGGCAGTGTGAAAGATGGCTTGCCCATGTAGCTATGTCCAGACTTAAAGAGATTTTGGGGCAGTGTGAGAGATGGCTTGCCCATGTAGCTATGTCCAGACGAGAGATTTTGGGGCAGTGTGAGAGATGGCTTGCCCATGTAGCTATGTCCAGACGAGAGGTTTTGGGACAGTGTGAGAGATGGCTTGCCCATGTAGCAATGTCCAGACGAGAGATTTTTGGGCAGTGTGAGAGATGGCTTGCCCATGTAGCTATGTCCAGACGAGAGGTTTTGGGACAGTGTGAGAGATGGCTTGCCCATGTAGCTATGTCCAGACGAGAGAGTTTGGGGCAGTGTGAGAGATGGCTTGCCCATGTAGCTATGTCCAGACGAGAGATTTTGGGACAGTGTGAGATATGGCTTGCCCATGTAGCTATGTCCAGACGAGAGGTTTTGGGACAGTGTGAGAGATGGCTTGCCCATGTAGCTATGTCCAGACTTAAAGAGATTTTGGGGCAGTTTGAGAGATGGCTTGCCCATGTAGCTATGTCCAGACTTAAAGAGATTTTGGGGCAGTGTGAGAGATGGCTTGCCCATGCAGCTATGTCCAGACGAGAGATTTTGGGGCAGTGTGAGAGATGGCTTGCCCATGTAGCTATGTCCAGACTTAAAGAGAGTTTGGGGCAGTGTGAGAGATGGCTTGCCCATGTAGCTATGTCCAGACTTAAAGTGATTTTGGGGCAGTGTGAGAGATGGCTTGCCCATGCAGCTATGTCCAGACGAGAGATTTTGGGGCAGTGTGAGAGATGGCTTGTCCATGTAGCTATGTCCAGACTTAAAGAGATTTTGGGGCAGTGTGAGAGATGGCTTGTCCATGTAGCTATGTCCAGACGAGGGATTTTTCTGGCAGTGTGAGAGATGGCTTGCCCATGCAGCTATGTCCAGACGAGAGATTTTCGGGCAGTGTGAGAGATGGCTTGCCCATGCAGCTATGTCCAGACTTAAAGAGATTTTGGGGCAGTGTGAGAGATGGCTTGCCCATGCAGCTATGTCCAGACTTAAAGAGATTTTGGCGCAGTGTGAGAGATGGCTTGCCCATGTAGCTATGTCCAGACGAGAGATTTTGGGGCAGTGTGAGAGATGGCTTGCCCATGTAGCTATGTCCAGACGAGAGATTTTGGGGCAGTGTGAGAGATGGCTTGCCCATGTAGCTATGTCCAGACTTAAAGAGATTTTGGGGCAGTGTGAGAGATGGCAGTGTGAGAGATGGCTTGCCCATGCAGCTATGTCCAGACGAGAGATTTTGGGGCAGTGTGAGAGATGGCTTGCCCATGTAGCTTTGTCCAGACGAGAGGTTTTGGGGCAGTGTGAGAGATGGCTTGCCCATGTAGCTATGTCCAGACTTAAAGAGATTTTTGGGCAGTGTGAGAGATGGTTTGCCCATGTAGCTATGTCCAGACGAGAGATTTTGGGGCAGTGTGAGAGATGGCTTGCCCATGTAGCTATGTCCAGACTTAAAGAGATTTTGGGGCAGTGTGAGAGATGGCTTGCCCATGTAGCTATGTCCAGACTTAAAGAGATTTTGGGGCAGTGTGAGAGATGGCTTGCCCATGTAGCTATGTCCAGACGAGAGATTTTGGGGCAGTGTGAGAGATGGCTTGCCCATGTAGCTATGTCCAGACGAGAGGTTTTGGGACAGTGTGAGAGATGGCTTGCCCATGTAGCAATGTCCAGACGATAGATTTTGGGACAGTGTGAGAGATGGCTTGCCCATGTAGCTATGTCCAGACGAGAGATTTTGGGGCAGTGTGAGAGATGGCTTGCCCATGTAACTTTGTCCAGATGAGAAGTTTTGGGGCAGTGTGAGAGATGGCTTGCCCATGTAGCTATGTCCAGACGAGCGATTTTGGGACAGTGTGAGAGATGGCTTGCCCATGTAGCTATGTCCAGACGAGAGGTTTTGGGACAGTGTGAGAGATGGCTTGCCCATGTAGCTATGTCCAGACGAGAGGTTTTGGGACAGTGTGAGAGATGGCTTGTCCATGTAGCTATGTCCAGACGAGAGGTTTGGGGGCAGTGTGAGAGATGGCTTGCCCATGTAGCTATGTCCAGACGAGAGGTTTGGGGGCAGTGTGAGAGATGGCTTGCCCATGTAGTTATGTCCAGACGAGAGGTTTGGGGGCAGTGTGAGAGATGGCTTGCCCATGTAGCTATGTCCAGACGAGAGATTTTGGGGACAGTGTGAGAGATGGCTTGCCCATGTAGCTATGTCCAGACGAGAGATTTTGGGGCAGTGTGAGAGATGGCTTGCCCATGCAGCTATGTCCAGACGAGAGATTTTGGGGCAGTGTGAGAGATGGCTTGCCCATGTAGCTATGTCCAGACGAGAGGTTTTGGGACAGTGTGAGAGATGGCTTGCCCATGCAGCTATGTCCAGACGAGAGATTTTGGGGCAGTGTGAGAGATGGCTTGCCCATGCAGCTATGTCCAGACTTAAAGAGATTTTGGGGCAGTGTGAGAGATGGCTTGCCCATGCAGCTATGTCCAGACGAGAGATTTTGGGGCAGTGTGAGAGATGGCTTGCCCATGTAACTATGTCCAGACGAGAGATTTTGGGGCAGTGTGAGAGATGGCTTGCCCATGTAGCTATGTCCAGACGAGAGATTTTGGGGCAGTGTGAGAGATGGCTTGCCCATGTAACTATGTCCAGACGAGAGATTTTGGGGCAGTGTGAGAGATGGCTTGCCCATGCAGCTATGTCCAGACGAGAGATTTTGGGGCAGTGTGAGAGATGGCTTGCCCATGTAACTTTGTCCAGACGAGAAGTTTTGGGGCAGTGTGAGAGATGGCTTGCCCATGTAGCTATGTCCAGACGAGAGATTTTGGGGCAGTGTGAGAGATGACTTGCCAATGCAGCTATGTCCAGACGAGAGATTTTGGGGCAGTGTGAGAGATGGCTTGCCCATGTAGCTATTTCCAGACTTAAAGAGATTTTGGGGCAGTGTGAGAGATGGCTTGCCCATGTAACTATGTCCAGACGAGAGATTTTGGGGCAGTGTGAGAGATGGCTTGCCCATGTAGCTATGTCCAGACTTAAAGAGAGTTTGGGGCAGTGTGAGAGATGGCTTGCCCATGTAGCTATGTCCAGACGAGAGGTTTGGGGACAGTGTGAGAGATGGCTTGCCCATGTAGCTATGTCCAGACGAGAGGTTTTGGGGCAGTGTGAGAGATGGCTTGCCCATGCAGCTATGTCCAGACGAGAGGTTTTGGGGCAGTGTGAGAGATGGCTTGCCCATGCAGCTATGTCCATACGAGAGATTTTGGGGCAGTGTGAGAGATGGCTTGCCCATGTAGCTATGTCCAGACGAGAGATTTTGGGGCAGTGTGAGAGATGGCTTGCCCATGCAGCTATGTCCAGACTTAAAGAGATTTTGGGGCAGTGTGAGAGATGGCTTGCCCATGTAGCTATGTCCAGACGAGAGATTTTGGGGCAGTGTGAGAGATGGCTTGCCCATGCAGCTATGTCCAGACTTAAAGAGATTTTGGGGCAGTGTGAGAGATGGCTTGCCCATGCAGCTATGTCCAGACGAGAGATTTTGGGGCAGTGTGAGAGATGGCTTGCCCATGTAACTATGTCCAGACGAGAGATTTTGGGGCAGTGTGAGAGATGGCTTGCCCATGTAGCTATGTCCAGACGAGAGATTTTGGGGCAGTGTGAGAGATGGCTTGCCCATGTAACTATGTCCAGACGAGAGATTTTGGGGCAGTGTGAGAGATCGCTTGCCCATGCAGCTATGTCCAGACGAGAGATTTTGGGGCAGTGTGAGAGATGGCTTGCCCATGTAGCTATTTCCAGACTTAAAGAGATTTTGGGGCAGTGTGAGAGATGGCTTGCCCATGTAACTATGTCCAGACGAGAGATTTTGGGGCAGTGTGAGAGATGGCTTGCCCATGTAGCTATGTCCAGACGAGAGATTTTGGGGCAGTGTGAGAGATGGCTTGCCCATGTAACTATGTCCAGACGAGAGATTTTGGGGCAGTGTGAGAGATGGCTTGCCCATGTAGCTATGTCCAGACGAGAGATTTTGGGGCAGTGTGAGAGATGGCTTGCCCATGTAACTTTGTCCAGACGAGAAGTTTTGGGGCAGTGTGAGAGATGGCTTGCCCATGTAGCTATGTCCAGACGAGAGATTTTGGGGCAGTGTGAGAGATGACTTGCCAATGCAGCTATGTCCAGACGAGAGATTTTGGGGCAGTGTGAGAGATGGCTTGCCCATGTAGCTATTTCCAGACTTAAAGAGATTTTGGGGCAGTGTGAGAGATGGCTTGCCCATGTAGCTATGTCCAGACGAGAGATTTTGGGGCAGTGTGAGAGATGGCTTGCCCATGTAGCTATGTCCAGACGAGAGATTTTGGGGCAGTGTGAGAGATGGCTTGCCCATGTAGCTATGTCCAGACTTAAAGAGATTTTGGGGCAGTGTGAGAGATGGCTTGCCCATGTAGCTATGTCCAGACTTAAAGAGATTTTGGTGCAGTGTGAGAGATGGCTTGCCCATGCAGCTATGTCCAGACGAGAGATTTTGGGGCAGTGTGAGAGATGGCTTGCCCATGTAGCTTTGTCCAGACGAGAGGTTTTGGGGCAGTGTGAGAGATGGCTTGCCCATGTAGCTATGTCCAGACTTAAAGAGATTTTGGGGCAGTGTGAGAGATGGTTTGCCCATGTAGCTATGTCCAGACGAGAGATTTTGGGGCAGTGTGAGAGATGGCTTGCCCATGTAGCTATGTCCAGACTTAAAGAGATTTTGGGGCAGTGTGAGAGATGGCTTGCCCATGTAGCTATGTCCAGACTTAAAGAGATTTTGGGGCAGTGTGAGAGATGGCTTGCCCATGTAGCTATGTCCAGACGAGAGATTTTGGGGCAGTGTGAGAGATGGCTTGCCCATGTAGCTATGTCCAGACGAGAGGTTTTGGGACAGTGTGAGAGATGGCTTGCCCATGTAGCAATGTCCAGACGAGAGATTTTGGGACAGTGTGAGAGATGGCTTGCCCATGTAGCTATGTCCAGACGAGAGGTTTTGGGACAGTGTGAGAGATGGCTTGCCCATGTAGCTATGTCCAGACGAGAGATTTTGGGGCAGTGTGAGAGATGGCTTGCCCATGTAGCTATGTCCAGACGAGAGATTTTGGGACAATGTGAGAGATGGCTTGCCCATGTAGCTATGTCCAGACGAGAGGTTTTGGGACAGTGTGAGAGATGGCTTGCCCATGTAGCTATGTCCAGACGAGAGGTTTTGGGACAGTGTGAGAGATGGCTTGTCCATGTAGCTATGTCCAGACGAGAGGTTTGGGGGCAGTGTGAGAGATGGCTTGCCCATGTAGCTATGTCCAGACGAGAGGTTTGGGGGCAGTGTGAGAGATGGCTTGCCCATGTAGCTATGTCCAGACGAGAGGTTTGGGGGCAGTGTGAGAGATGGCTTGCCCATGTAGCTATGTCCAGACGAGAGATTTTGGGGACAGTGTGAGAGATGGCTTGCCCATGTAGCTATGTCCAGACGAGAGATTTTGGGGCAGTGTGAGAGATGGCTTGCCCATGCAGCTATGTCCAGACGAGAGATTTTGGGGCAGTGTGAGAGATGGCTTGCCCATGTAGCTATGTCCAGACGAGAGATTTTGGGACAGTGTGAGAGATGGCTTGCCCATGTAGCTATGTCCAGACGAGAGGTTTTAGGGCAGTGTGAGAGATGGCTTGCCCGTGTAGCTATGTCCAGACTTGACAGATTCTTGTATGTCCCTGTCCAGTTTATATTCACCGATTCAGTGTCAGACAAACAGTAGGTTTGGACAATCTTATCCGTTCGGCCACTCCAACTTCTTGGTTAGAGCAACACCTTCGGAATGTTCTACCACGCCGACCTCTTAGTTAGAGCAACACTTTCAGCATGTTCTAGGGCGGGATTGAGGTGGTGGTGTGGTTAATTCTCTAGCATGGCGGTCCGGAGATCCTGGATGTAAATCCTTCAGGTCAGATGTGTATCCGGACCGCGTGACTCCTGAGATCCTGGATGTAATTCCTTCAAGTTAGATGTCTATCCGAACCACGTGACTCCGAAGATCACATGAGATGGGAACCATTGAAAGTTCTGGCAAAGTCAGACGACGGACGTGAGACTGACCACCTCACGTGATGTTTGCTCAGGTCGGTCAAGGTCTAACAGTGCACCCACAACACTCCGGACTTACTCACAAGTGATCTCCTCCGTGTTGACGAGCCAGGGGGGCGGTGTTGTGTCACACCGTTAAAGTTCACTTGTGAAACTGCCTTACAAGTTGCAAACGATTTTCCTGGGCTATGTGTTTTCTTGCAGGAGGCTTGATGCTGGAGCAATTTTTGCTCTTGTTCGACGGTGCGTGAAGATCGTGCTGTGCATCAAATAGTAATTACGCTTGGCAGTCAGGCATGGCGATATTTCTGCCGTCAATTGCTCTGCAGGTCAGGTTTCACGTCTACACATCGTTCTCTGGGCGGAGTAGGTTGGAGGTTGAGGTTATACCTCAAGACAACAAGGTGGCTGGGAGAAGGGAGTTAGATTCTAGAGGCTGGAGTGGACTCGGTGGGGAAGCTTTCAGCTAGAGGACGGAGTGGCTTGGAGATGGGGAGTTCGTCTTCTAAGTATGGAGTGGACTCGGCGTAGAAGCTCTCAGCTAGAGGACGGAGTGGCTTGGAGAAGGGAGTTTGCCTCTACAGGATGCAGCGGCATGGACAAGGAAGCTGGCCTCTAAGAAACGGAGTGGAGTGGTCAGAGGATGGAGTGGGTGGGTGAAGTAAGATTGTCTCTAGACGCTAGCGTGGTTTGGGGAGGAAAGTTCTCCTCTAAATAATGGAACGGATACCACTGTGGAGTATAGGGATATCATTGTGAGGTATGGGAATATCATTGTGGAGTATGGGGATATAATTGTGAAGTATGAAAATATAATTGTGTAGTATCGGGATATCTTTGTGAAGTATGGGGATATCATTGTGAAGTATGGGGATATAATTGTGAAATATCGGGATATCAATATGGGGTGTGGGGATATCATTGTTAAGTTTGGGGATATCATTGCTAAGTATAGGGATATCATTGTGAAGTATGGGGATATCATTGTGAAGTATAGGGATATAATTGTGGAGTATGGGGATATAATTGTCTTGTATCGGGACATCTTTGTGAAGTATTGGGATATCATTGTGAAGTATGGAGATATAATTGAGAGGTATCGGGATATCATTGTGAAGTATAAGGATTAAATTGTGTAGTATCGGGGTATCATTGTGAAGTATGGAGATATAATTGTGTAGTATCGGGATATAATTGTGAAGTATGGGGATATCACTGTGAAGTATGGGGATATCACTGTGAAGTATGGGGATATCACTGTGAAGTATGGGGATATCACTGTGAAGTATAGGGATATAATTGTGAAGTATGGGGATATCACTGTGAAGTATGGGGATATCATTGTGAAGTATCGGGATATCATTGTTAAGAATAGGGATATAATTGTGAAGTATGGGGATATCATTGTGAAGTTTCGGGATATCATTGTTAAGTATACGGATATAATTGTGAAGTATGGGGATATCATTGTTAAGTATAGGGATATAATTGTGTAGTATAGGGATATTGTCGTAGTAATCCTTTATTACTTTAGTGTCGTCAATGGAGTGAGGGGGATCATGCCCCCTCTCATTCTTCCCCAACACAACATACTCAACAACTCTAGCTTTAACAAATAAATACAACAATTAATTTATTAAAACAAAGAGTATGTGTGTGCGAGGTGTGTATGTGTAATGTGTAGAATGTGTGTCGAATATTCTAATGTGTATGTAGAATCAGACCAGTGAATCAGGAGCAAAGTCTGTTACATCACTGTGCTGAGCACACAACAGCACCATGTATTCCGGACAGTGAACCTCACCCAGAAGATGTTTCTCCGTCCACGTGACGACTATCTCCGATAACGCTCGAACAAACAGGATGCTGGTCATCAAATAGACACACTGTTCGATCTTGGTCTTCACTCTAACAAACACGGTGAAGTTACTCTGTTTAATAATGTTTGTTGAACAGAGAATCTTTCAATTAACTGAAATGTCACTTGGGAAAATCTACTGTTCACAAATCTCTGATTATAAGATTTCCCCCCCCCCCTCTTTAACAAACAACCTATTAATGTTTCTAGGTAGATGTGTATATATATGTGTGTCCTTGGTATATGAGTTATGAATCTTCGGTGATGAAGCTTATCACTCAGTAAACACAACACTTATGTTCATCGAGTCCGGCTCAGCAGAAGCCAGGTTTCTGCAGACCAACTAGGTTCTGAGCCCCGTGTAAAAGCCTCTCAGTAACCTCTGTCTTCATTCCGTGAGCCATCATTGTATAAAACTTAGAAACCCAGCAGATGCCCTACTGGAAGATCCTACCTTTTCACATTCCCCTCCTCCCTCCCAACCATCCTCAATCTCTCTAATTATTATCCCACTACATTGTCCTGAACTCCTTGAGTAAAATGATATATCACACAAGCTAGTTAAAGCCATACAATAGGACACTAGTGCCGACGCTCCTATGATACTTTCTAGCACCGCACTTATAGAACATTCTATCACCGCACCTATAATACATTATATCACCGCACAGTACTGTACTCTATTCCTAATCATACTCTAAGTTAGATATGATTAATAGACTACCATATGCGTATTCCGGTTGATGATTGAGACTATGCAATCACAGACTGGATCTATGTCCGCCGATAATTATCAACACGTTGACACTATAGTCTCTTTCAATTAACACAACTCGGAAAACTGCACCGATCTTTAACACTTCAGAATTTTTGGTCAACTCCTCGAATTTTGTTTACTGCAACTGGTTTTATATCGGGGCTTGAGTGACGTCACCAAAAAGTCTAGACGCTAATCAGTCCAGAGTCTGGTTTTCTCCGCCTGTTTTTAGACTGACTGGAATCAATCCGCCGTCTAGTTTGCTTTCATCGGGGAAATCTTTGTCAACAACAAAGATCATGTCTGCCTGTGAACCAGGGAATTCACCCCCCCCCCCCCCCACATCACAGAATCCCGCCGACGTGTATTCAGACATTTCGTCTACACTTCAAAGGCTAACAACCGCCTTGGTAGACGTCTGGCGTTATTGTTCGTCTCGAGCAACAACATATTAACAAAATGCCGACCGGTGTAGACATTTGACGCGACTTATTTTGTTCCTCAGTCTATACAACATCAAAGGGTTGCCGGTGTCTGTGCAGACGAATGTCTCTTTTTTTCATCGATCGAACTATCAAGTTTATTTTTCGCGACATAGGCCCCCTCCTAAGAGAGTAGTCCGCAACAACTCTTTCTCCTTGGAGGTTCGATCCAGATGATCTATTCCTCTTCTTCAGGAGCTGGATGTCTAGACAGGAAATCAGCTCAAACATTTTTCTTCCCAGGTATATACTCAACTGTAAAGTGATATGGCTGAAGTAGTAACGGCCACCGCATCAAACGGGCGTTTAGCTTCTGAGAAGTGGCCAGGAACATCAAGGGTTGATGATCCGACTGAACTCGAAACTGAACTCCATACAAATAGGGCTGGAATTTTTGCACAGCCCATACGAGAGACAAACACTCTCTCTCTCGACGGTCGAATAATTCCTCTCAGCCGGGAGACGTTTCTTGCTTGCGTATGCCACTGGTTTCAAAACTGAAGCATCGTCTTTTCCTTCCTGTAACAAAGCTGCCCCAATCCCAATCCCACTTGCATCCGTTCTCAGCACAAATGGTTTGGAAAGGTCCGGGAGCTGTAACACAGGTTTGCTGACCAAGGCCTCCTTCAACTGACTGTAGGCACTCTCACATTCTGGTGTCCAAATGATTTGGCCCGGGAATCCCTTTTTCAATGTTTCCGTTAATGGAGCTCCCAGTTCAGTGAAATGTGGGATAAATTTGTGGTAGAACCCACACAACGAGAGAAAAGATCGCACATCTTTCTTCGTTTTTGGCCTTGGAGCACTTCTGATTTTCTCTAGGTTCTTTTCCTCTGGGACAATGTGTCCTGGAGTTATGGTGTGACCTAGAAATTCCAGAGTCTGGTAACCAATCATGCACTTGGTTGGGCGAGCAGTAAGCCCTGCTTCCTTGAGCCTATTGAAAACTCTTTCCAAGGATTGTAGATGGTCATCCAAGCTTCACTGGAAATCAGAATATCATCCATGAATGAGATGATGGACGGATCCTGTAAGGGATCTAGTAAAGTCCTCATCATGCGAGTAAACACACTAGGTGCATTGCTGAGTCCAAAGGGCATGACCTTGAATTCGTAATGTCCACTGGGGGTACTGAACGCCAGTAGGGGTCGAATATCTGGTTTAACCGGAATCTGATAATACCCGCGACTCAGATCCACCTTTGAGAAATACCTTGCCTTATGGAGCCTTGCGAATAACTGAGTTGGATTCGGCAAAGGTTCCATATGAAATTGTGTATGACTGTTCAGAAGTCGGTAGTCTATACACAACCGGTGTTCTCCACTTGGTTTTCGTAACAAAACCACCCCCGCATTGTATGGGGATGTGGATGGCGCAATCACGTCATCCTCCAACAGTTTCTGTATTTCCTCCTCCAGGGCCTTTTCTTTAGAGAATGGCACTGGGTAAACCTTTTGGCGAACAGGCTCTTGTGTGGTCAAGGTCATCTCGAACTCCACCAACCTCGTTCGTCCTGGTTTATCAGTCAGTATCTCCTTATGAGACTCGAGAACCTGGGTTATCTTTTCCCTCTCCAGGGAAGTCAGATCAGGGTTCACCTGCACATCCTTGTAGGTTTCCTGGTGTACCAGGGGATATTCCCTGCCCTCGTTGGTTCCAACTTCTGTCTCCACTGCAACTGCCATTGCCATGAGGTGAGCTGCTTTGTCTCCGGATCTCGCCTCGTATTTCCGCAAGAGATTTATATGGAAAATCTTCGACTTTCCCCGGATCCGGATCTGATAGTTGGTCCTGGATATCACCCTTTCCACGGGAAATGGTCCTTGCCAACCTATCTCCAGTTTGTTGTTTCTCGTTGGGAGTAGCAACAAGACTTTGTCTCCCACCTCTAGAGGTCTGTCTTTAGACCTACGGTTGTAGTAAGCCGCATGTCTTTTTCTGGCCTTTTTCAAGTTTTGATTCGCCAGAGTCCATCCCTTGTGAAGTTTTTCTTTCAGTTCCTCCACATATTTGTAAGAAGAGATCACTTCTTCTGACGTCCCATCTTCCGTCAAACTCCTCAACATGGCTTCCAACGGTCCCTTGATTGGACGACCAAACAGCAAAGTAGCGGGTGGTAGTCCTGTTGAGCCATGAGGTACTTCCCGATAAGCAAAAAGTGCTGCTGGGATATATTCATCCCACCTATCAGGTTTTTCCTGTGCCAGTTTCCTGAGCATTGTCATCAACGTGCCGTTGAAACGCTCTACTTGTCCCTTGGCTTGAGGGTGGTAAGGGCTGGTATGTATATGGTTAGAGTGGAACACCCTAAATACCTCCTCCAATAGTTTTCCACAAAACTGGGACCCATTGTCCGTCAGTATTTGATCAGGAAAGCCTAATCTTGTAAAGGCCTTCATCAGTGCGTCCGCCACTCGTTTCGAGTCAATCGTGGTCAACGGTATGGCTTCACCCCACATTGTACAGCAATCCACCATGGTGAGTATGTACATGTTCCTCTTCCTAGTCCTAGGAAGTGGACCCACAATATCGATGGCTACCCTCTCGAAAGGAGAGTTCATGATGGGCATTTCACCCAAGACCACCGGTGCTGTCCAGTGTTTCGGTGCCACCCTCTGGCACTCAGGGCATGACTTCACATACCGACGCACATCACCTGTCATTCCCGGCCAATAGTAGTGGCAGGAAATTCGCTGCATCGTGGCGGCAATACCCATATGCCCACTGACTGAGATGGTATGCCCCATATGAAGAATCTGGGAGCGGTGGGCCTTCGGGGCCACCAACTGACCGTGTAGGTTGTCTCCCCTTCCGGCTCTCCTGTAGAGTATCCTATTCTTCATATAGTACTGCCCCCGTTTGGGTGGATCAGCACTTTTCTGCAGCTTTTTGTAGCAAGGAAGTAGAGTAGCATCCTCACTCTGGGCAGTTCGCAACTCCCCTGGCAGTGGGTTAGTCACATTTGCTTCTGCCTCATCCGTTCTCGTCTGAGAGCGAGTCTGTATTGCTCCCATATGGATTGGCTCCCTGGGCATTCCCAGAAAGACATACCGGAAACCGAGGATTACGGGAAAAATGGGATCGGTCAACACCTCGGCCTTGATGGTGCCTGTGACATATCTTGACCGAATCTCCACTCTGGCAATGGGCAATTTCATGGCTACAGCACTCTTCTGTGCAGACTATATCTCCATGTCCTCACCTGTGAATTGTTCTGGATGTACCAGATCCGCAGAAATCACGGCCTCCCCGTGCAGCCCTCTGTCGTACAAACACTCCACTTGACGACCGTTAACTTCTACCAATTCCACTACAGGTGGTTTATCCTGGTCTGGAGTCTCTTCCTCGGCCTCGACCTGTTCGGTGGGCTCCACCTTAGGTTTCCCGGGGCACACGACTAATTGAGAGTCTCCTGACTTTCCCCTGCAGTCAATAGCATTGTGCGTATTCGACCTGCAGTGTTTGCACCATTTCCCTGTCCTAGATTTTCTAGTGCCGGACTTTAGTGAGCTCTCCTGGTGGCGAGCTTCCTTGTCGACCTTGGCATTTTCAGTGACCACCTGCGTTGAAGTCACTTGACATGCCGCGAAGTGAGGGCTCTTAGTCTTCGATTTGCATTCCTTCGTATTGTGAGAAGGTGACTTACAAATCGAACACCACTGCTCCGACCACGGTCGTTTTTGTGTAGAGCTCGAAGTGCTATTGCTTCCCTCCTTCGTCTTCTCCAAACTCTCCTCTGAAGTTTTAACATATGGTTCCACCTTCCTAGTTCCCGTGCTCTTGGCTTTCTTCAGGTTATGTTTTTCCTGACTTTTGGTGTTTGTAGAAAGGTTTTCTGCTGCCTCCCCATGGACCTCGACGAACCGTTCTGCCAATTTTGTCACCATGTCGATTCGTTCCGCCCCTTGTTCTCCCAAGAATGTCCTGAGAGGTTTCGACATTTGCTTTCGCATCTGGTCGACTACCGTGAGCTCTTCCAGACTCTCATAGTCATGCGCAAACCCAGCCAAATCCATCCACTTATGGAGATAGGCTTTCAGACGCAGACTATCGGCGGAGAACAATTCCCCCGGTTCTCGTTTCGCTCCTCGAAATTTTTTCCGGTAGGAATGTGACGTAAACTCGAATCGTTTCAGCAGAGCCGTTTTCACCTCGTCATAGTTGTTCTCGTGTCCTGGCGGCAGGCGAGAATAAACCTCGTAACCGGTCCCGCGTAATCCCTGGGGTAGCTTGAGATTCCATATGTCACGATCCAGACCCATTGCAGCCGACATAGTCTCGAAGCGTTGAAGGTACTGGTCAATCTTCTCCTTGTCCTCTTCGTAGATCGCTAGAGGGAACTTCATAGCATGATAACTATGTCCACCTACTGGTGTTGAGCCAGGGAGAGAGGAACCTCCCACTGCTCCCTCAGTTTCCCCACTAGATTGCCTCTTAAGCTCGAGTTCCCGCATCCGGTACTCGTGCTCCCTTTTCTGAGCCTCTTGTTTAGCTTCCCGTTGCTTAGCAGCTTGCTCAACCTCAAGTATCTTAGCTGCTTGCTCAGCTTCCAGTTTCTTAGCTGCCTGCTCAGCTTCAATTTCCAGCCTTCTCATGGCTTGCCCTGCTTTCAATTTCTTAGCAGCTTGTTCTGCTTCCAATTGCCTAGCAGCTTGTTCTGATTCCAATTTCTTAGCAGCTTGTTCTGCTTCCAATTGCCTAGCAGCTTGTTCTGCTTCCAATTTCTTAGCAGCTTGTTCTGCTTCCATCCTCTTGATTTCTAACTCCATCTTTCTCAATTCCACCTCGGCCTTCCGATTTTCCCTTTCTGCTTGGCGAAAATCTCTCTCCACCTCCTGTATGTAATCTGTTAGTGCAGACCCCGACAATCCCATTGCTTCCCCTGTTGCCTTTAGTTCTGCCAGATCTAGCTTATGAGTGGCCATTTTACCGAGAGGTAAGATAGCAGATAGAGTGTAGATTAACCCCTAGATAAATATATAGATAATGAACAATTAAAATTAATCTATATATTTAAAACTACAATACAACACAATCACTCAGTGACAAGAGCATAATCAGGACCACAGACTAATGCAGACGTGTGAAGTGTGAACAGGTAAGATAAGTGCCTTAACCCCTATCCACATTCACTCTAGCTGGATTCTCACTCTTATGATATCTCCGTCCTCTAACTAAGGATCCCGTGTCAAAAGACCCCGTGTTAAAAGACCCCGTCGTCTAGAAATCCCGATGTAAAAAGATCCCGTCTACAAGAGATCCCGCTTACAAGAGATCCCGCTGTCCAAAGATCACGTTTACGATCCCCCAATAATTGTCGTAAGTAATGCTTTATTACTTTAGTGTCGTCCCTGGAGTGAGGGGAATCAACATCCACAATTTTATTAACCCAATATTATTGTCCTAGATAAACAACCAGAATCCGTCCACAAAACTCCTTCAGTCTGTAGACACCTCTTTCTTACTCTCACTCACCCCTGGATCATGCCCCCTCTCATTCTTCCCCAACACAACATACTCAACAACTCTAGCTTTAACAAATAAATACAACAATTAATTTATTAAAACAAAGAGTATGTGTGTGCGAGGTGTGTGTGTGTGTGTAATGTGTAGAATGTGTGTCGAATATTCTAATGTCTATGTAGAATCAGACCAGTGAATCAGGAGCAAAGTCTGTTACATCACTGTGCTGAGCACACAACAGCACCATGTATTCCGGACAGTGAACCTCACCCAGAAGATGTTTCTCCGTCCACGTGACGACTTTCTCCGATAACGCTCGAACAAACAGGATGCTGGTCATCAGATAGACACTGTTCGATCTTGGTCTTCACTCTAACAAACACGGTGAAGTTCAGTTACTCTGTTTCAATTAACTGAAATGTCACTTGGGAAAATCTACTGTTCACAAATCTCTGATTATAAGATTTCCCCCTCTTTAACAAACAACCTATTAATGTTTCTAGGTAGATGTATGTATGTATATATATATATATATATATATATATATATATATATATATATATATATATATATATATATATATATATATATATATATATATATATGTCCTTGGTATATGAGTTATGAATCTTCGGTGATGAAGCTTATCACTCAGTAAACACAACACTTATGTTCATCAAGTCCGGCTCAGCAGAAGCCAGGTTTCTGCAGACCAACTGGGTTCTGAGCCCCGTGTAAAAGTCTCTCAGTAACCTCTGTCTTCATTCCGTGAGCCATCATTGTATAAAACTTTGAAACTGCTACTTCGTAATAAATCATCGCACTCTCAAGTGGAACCTGTTGAGTAGAGAACATCATGGTGAGAGCAACTGAATCCTGACCGTAATTAGGTGAGTGTAGGCCAATAGCAGCACTCAGATCTATAACAGAGATCCGATCTCTGTCATACGGCGAAATAGCTCATCACATTGGTCTTAGACATGGCAACACCAGGAAAGAATAAAGGAACGGGTAGAAACCCAGCAGATGCCCTACTGGAAGATCCTACCTTTTCACATTCCCCTCCTCCCTCCCAACCATCCTCAATCTCTCTAATTATTATCCCACTACACTGTCCTCAACTCCCTGAGTAAAATGATATATCACACAAGCTAGTTAAAGCCATACAATAGGACACTAGTGCCGACGCTCCTATAATACTTTCTAGCACCGCACTTATAGAATATTCTATCACCGCACCTATAATACATTATATCACCGCACAATACTGTACTCTATTCCTAATCATATAAGTTAGATATGATTAATAGACTACCATATGCCTATTCCGGTTGATGATTGAGACTATGCAATCACAGACTGGATCTATGTCCGCCGATAATTATCAACACGTTGACACTATAGTTTCTTTCAACTAACACAACTCGGAAAACTGCGCCGATCTTTAACACTTCAGAATTTTTGGTCGACTCCTCGAACTTTGTTTACCGCAACTGGTTTTATATCGGGGCTTCACCAAAAAGTCACGTCACCAAAAAGTCTAGACGCTAATCAGTCCAGAGTCTGGTTTTCTCCGCCTGTTTTTAGACTGACTGGAATCAATCCGCCGTCTAGTTTGCTTTCATCGGGGAAATCTTTGTCTCATACAACAAAGATCCCGTCTGCCTGTGAACCAGGGAATTCTCTCCCCCCCCCCCCCCACATCACAGAATCCCGCCGACGTGTATTCAGACATTTCGTCTACACTTCAAAGGCTAACAACCGCCTTGGCAGACGTCTGGCGTTATTGTTCGTCTCGAGCAACAACTTGTTAACAAAATGCCGACCGGTGTAGACATTTGACGCGACTTATTTTGTTCCTCAGTCTATACAACATCAAAGGGTTGCCGGTGTCTGTGCAGACGAATGTCTCTTTTTTCATCGATCGAACTATCAAGTTTATTTTTCGCGACAGATATCACTGTGAAGTATGGGGATATCACAGTGAAGTATAGGGATATTCTTCTTCTTCTGCTGCGTTCATCCGGATTTTTTTTTTCCGGACGTGACTGCGATGTGCCTTCTTACAGCAGAGCTGCGTTCTTGCGCCGTTAGGCCGACACACCCGACTTCTGCGGGAATTTATTGACCGGGTTAACCTTCCCGGGTATGGGGATGTCATTGTGAAGTATGGGGATGTCATTGTGAAGTATGGGGATGTCATTGTGAAGTGTGGGGATGTCACTGTGAAGTATGGGGATATCATTATGGAGTGTGGGGATGTCATTGTGAAGTATGGGGATGTCATTGTGAAGTATGGGGATGTCACTTTGAAGTATAGGGATGTCATTGTGAAGTATGGGGATGTCATTGTGAAGTATGGGGATGTCATTGTGAAGTATGGGGATATCATTATGGAGTGTGGGGATGTCATTGTGAGGTATGTGGATAGGTTATTTTTAGGCACACATAACCTAGGAATCTGCATATTTCCTAAGCTGGTTAGAACGACAGCAGAATGGTGGCGGAGAACATACGTCTGGCTTGGGGAGTAAACCTACACCTCTGAGTTAGCAAGCTGTTGCGCTATACACAGTTGAGTACACTTAAGACAATGAGAAAGAACGTACTAACTGTAGTTATAACTGCACCTCATGTCACATGACGTGGAGAATGACATCCTTAATGCGACCAGGAACACACCCGTATACAATAACTAGGTCAGAACGTATAGTGTACAACCTGGTGTATACAACAATAACTAGGCCAGAACTTATAGTGTACAACCTGGTGTATACAACAATAACTAGGCCAGAACTTACCGTGTACAACCTGGTGTATACAATAACTAGGTCAGAACGTATAGTGTACAACCTGGTGTATACAACAATAACTAGGCCAGAACTTATAGTGTACAACCTGGTGTATACAACAATAACTAGGCCAGAACTTACCGTGTACAACCTGGTGTATACAATAACTAGGTCAGAACGTATAGTGTACAACCTGGTGTATACAACAATAACTAGGTCAGAACTTATAGTGTACAACCTGGTGTATACAATAACTAGGCCAGAACGTATAGTGTACAACCTGGTGTATACAATAACTAGGCCAGAACTTATAGTGTACAACCTGGTGTATACAATAACTAGGCCAGAACTTATAGTGTACAACCTGGTGTATACAACAATAACTACGTAAGAACTTATAGTGTACAACCTGGTGTATACAACAATAACTAGGCCAGAACTTATAGTGTACAACCTGGTGTATACAATAACTAGGTCAGAACTTATAGTGTACAACCTGGTGTATACAATAACTAGGTCAGAACTTATAGTGTACAACCTGGTGTATACAATAACTAGGTCAGAACTTATAGTGTACAACCTGGTGTATACAACAATAACTAGGCCAGAACTTATAGTGTACAACCTGGTGTATACAATAACTAGGCTTGGTCTTGATATTGTTGGTAACTAACTTTGGTCTTGAAGGGCAAGGCAAATTAGGAGGGTGCTGATCAGAGAGTTGCTTTTTGCAGATGATGCTGCAGTTACGACCCACTCTGAGAAAGAATTGCAATGTCTACAATTTGCATTCTCCAATGCTTGTTCTGAATTTGGTTTAACAATTAGCAAAAAGAAGACACAGATTATGTCACAAGGTGCACATGGGGTACCATCAATCTTTACTGACGACGCCGAACTAGAGCTGGTAGACCATTTTACATATCTAGGATCAGTGGTAAATAACAAATTATCCCCCTAGATCAGGAAATCAACATCCGAATTGGTAAGGCAGCAACAACAATGAACAGGTTAAGAAAACGATTCTGGGAGAACAGGAAGCTTACTGCCAAAACAAAAGTCCTTGTCTACCAAGCCTGTGTCCTTAGTACTCTTCTTTATATCAGTGAAACCTGGACAACTTACTCACGCCAAGAGAAACGTTTAAACAGCTTTCACATGCGGTGTCTGCGAAGAATACTTGGCATTAAGTGGCAAGACAAAATCACAAATACTGAAGTATTGGAAAGATCAGGTTGTGTGACGGTTTATTCCATGCTCAGTCTTCGTAGACTTAGATGGATAGAACATCTTAGGAGGATGGATGATGGTAGAATATCAAGGGACATCTTTTTTGGTGAATTACAGATGGGTAAGAGATCTCAGGGTCGGCCTCTACTACGATACAAAGATGTGTGTAAACGGGACATGATTGATACAGGCATTGATAATGCACATTGGGAGCAAGTCGCCGCTGAACGTGTTGCATGGAGGGCAAACATCAGAAATGGAATAAAGACAAAGGAGAAAATTATTGCAGATAAGTCACACACGGAGCGTGTGACACGTAAGATGGTAGAAATGACCACGTGTTCACATGCACCCACTGTGAACGAACATTTACAGCACGAATTGCCCTTATCAGTCACATTCGCTACCGCCATGGGTAAAAGTTATTATGCCTTTTCGAAAGCACAAACTATCGTCTGTCAAGACGGCAAAGTGCCAATGAATACAATAACTAGGTCAGAATTTAAGGCATAGAACCTGGTGTATACAATAACTAGGTCAGAAATTACGGCATCGAACCTGGTGTATTCAATAACTAGGTCACAACTTACAGCATAGCACCTGGTGTGGCAGCAGGCCGCCTTGCGTTGATTTTCATTCAATGGTATGAATGCCGACCGTTCAGAAAGCAATGGCAAACTACTGAATATTAACTTGCCAAGAAATCATAAATAGCCAAAAATGCTAGGTTTGACTGCGACGTCCTGTAAAGGATATGCGAGCAACCTAGCGTCTATCTGACTGGCCACGGTTCTGTAGGTAATACCTATTTTCTCACATACAATAAGCACGCCAGCAGAATGGAGCCCGACCATGTTGTGAGCAGTACCCAGGTGAGCCTGGTCTATTCAGGTAATTCTCTTAATGACTCTACTCAATGGTGCCTTCTCTAGGCCACCAGAAATCGACATTCCTGGCGCCGAGCACAACGCGAGAGTTGAGGTCCCTCGAGAGCCAATTAACCCCGAGCCAGGTACTCGTGGGGATTTCCAGCCAAACGGTTTCCACAAGAAAGTCATTACAGAACATAAGTGCCTGAAAGCAATGAAAAAGGGGGGAAAAAAACGAATTTTAATGGTTTTAAATCTGAGCCTGCCATTAAAACCTACTTGAAAAGAAGGTTGTCAGATTGTGTCGGCTCCTGTACGTGCGCATTTTCTTTTGTATTTAACATTGATGGTGTGTTTGTGGTGTGTTTGTGATGTGTTTGTGGTGTGTTTGTGGTGTGTTTGTGGCGTGTTTGTGATGTGTTTGTGGCGTGTTTGTGGCATGTTTCAGTGGGGAAGGTAGGACGGAGGAAGGAGTGGAGAAGGGGAGGGGGAGACCCGTGTATATGTAATATGTTTCTGTGGGAGACACGTGTATATGTAATATGTTTCTTTGGGAGACATATGCATATGTAATATGTTTCTGGGGGAGACACGGGTATATGTAATATGATTCTGGGGGAGACATATGTAGATGTAATATGTTTCTGGGGGAGACACGGGTATATGTAATATGATTCTGGGGGAGACATATGTAGATGTAATATGTTTCTGGGGGAGACACGGGTATATTTAATATGTTTCTGGGGGGGGGGGGCACGTGTATATGTAATATGTTTCTGGGGGAGACACGGGTATATGTAATATGTTTCCGTGGGGGAAAGTGACATGATCAACTAACAAGTAGAATCCTGTATTCTTTACCCTCCTGTCTGAGATATCTGAACAGAGGCGAAGCAATTTCATCGGACATGGAATAATAATTTCCAAATGCTGCAATAAAACACCAATATACGGCTTCAGACAGATAACTACATGTCCTACACAGGAGGTCGCAATCAACCCCAGCATGTTAGCTGTCTGCTGTTTTCTATGCCACATCACGTTCATTAGTTATGAACGGCTGCAGGCGATTTGGAAGGCAACAGCGTTACGTGGATAACAACTCGCTACACGTGGAAGGAGGGTAGCCTTACCTTGATAACAACCCGCTACATTAACTCTCTCCCGTCAGCTCGACAAAACAACCCGCTACATTAACACTCTCCCGTCAGCTCGACAAAACAAGCCGCTACATTAACTCTCTCCCGTCAGCTCGACAAAACAAGCCGCTACATTAACACTCTCCCGTCAGCTCGACAAAAAAAAAAGCCGCTACGTTAACACTCTCCCGCCAGCTCGACAAAAAAAGCCGCTAAATCAACACTCTCCCCTCAACTCGCGACATCAAATGTCTCCGTTAACTCTCTCATGAACTCTCAACATAAACTGTCTGCCAGAAAACTGTCTCATCCACACACCGTCTGGAGTGTGTCATGTTTTCTAGCGATTCTATTGGACTAAATAAGAAGATGCAAATACTTGACTGCAAACTGCGCAAAAATACAAGCGACCTTAAATAATGGTCTCATTTAGAGAAATTGTCGAAAATATTTCCTCAAACTCAAGAGCCCCTCCCCCCTCTCTCACCCCTGGCCTACACTACAATTTACGGTAGGCAGTAATGGTAGTTGTAAATGACAGACAATCAAGAATATTTCCCCAGGCTCAAGACCTTCCTGTCCTACGCCGCAAGCTACTGTAGACAGTAGATGGCAGTTGTAAATGACAGACAATCAAAAAAATTGTATTGATTTTATCCAGGTGGAATTGTCTGTGTGGGGTTTGCACGTAGCAGTCCACCTCTACCCGCAAATCTACTTCCAAAGTTGACGTTTTGTCAAATAACCTTGACGTTATATTGTGAACAAGGCACAAGTCTGTAGTCATGGCAACTGTATACATAGCCAGCCATTTCTGAGTCACCAGTATCAAATACTGTTTAGCAAGAGAATAATTGTAGAAATAGGCGCTTTCAAACATTCTTCTAAACACACGAACATTCTGAACATATACAGGGATGAAATCAACATGGCAGCCGAACACACATATTCACATAACAATAGTCTGGCCGGAAGGAGAACTAGATAGGAGGAGAGGAATAAAGAGTGGAGGAAGTGAGGGAGGGGTAGGGAGGAGAGATTTACGCTAGAATCTCTGTGTGAAAGGAAAATAAGGTGAACTGTGATAAACATCTCCCGTGTGTCATGTGAAATGTATGTTGGTTTCTCCCACAGCATGTTGTCGCCATCTGGAGGTAGCACTCGACACAGCTCGTGCTGAGTGGACGCCTGGCTTAATTGGATTTGTGCTGACACGAAGACCACCCGTCTCCCCAGACCTGGTCGGTACTTTCACTCCTCGTGCACCAGTTGTACCTCATCATCTCATCATCATCATCTCATGTCATCATGTTCCTCTTGTACCTTGCGGTGTCGAGGTGAAGTATAAACAGCCGGAGAGTGCCCGTTTATGGGCTTCATGTATCGCTATTCCCATGGACTCTGTTATTCCCTGCGTCCATTGTTTACACGGTTGGCCTCTTCTTCTGCTTCCATTTGGTCTATTTATTATTGCTTGTTGTTGTATACTGTCAGCTGGTAGTTATATGGCCGAGCCATTTCACTTGCTGTAAGCTAATGAAATTTAGCGCTTCTATAACAACAACCCCCCCCCCCCCCCGCCCCCCCCCCCACACATACACACACACAATTTAGTCCTTGATTTACTCATTTGTGATCTTCTCTCTTCTTCATATAAGAGATTGGTTTGTTTTTTTTTCGCATATCCTTTACAGGACATCGCTGTCAACATCAGCATCTTTCAGCTGATTGTTGATTTCTTGGCAAGATTACGCTCAGTAGTTTGCCATTGCTTTCTGAGCGACCGGCTCACTTACCCCATAAGTTACCGACGCGGAGAGAACCGCTACCGATTCTCGCGCACGTCACGTTACTCACGAGAGTATACGGGATTACGGAGAAAGTCGTGTAACGCCTAGACCAGAGAGACCGGCAAGAGATCGTATACCCTGAACAAATTGTTCATGTCCGTTGGTTTAGTTTAGTTTAGTTTAGTTTAGTTTAGTCGATGGATCAACATCACGGCACACGGGTGTAACCCATTAGTGCTCTGTTTTCCTTCTAACTCACACCCGAGTCTAGAGACACACAGCTCAATGCACAAACTCCGTTGCATCGGCGAGGCTCCTGGAATACTTTGGGTAGATTTTTAACTCGAAATTTTGCCCGGGCAGCGCCGTTAGGCTACTCTTTTTCGATTTCCAACTGCCAAGGGATTTTTTACGTGCGCAACAATACACACCGGCGTCCGATCTCACTACCCAGAGACCGGGGGACATTTTATTACTGGAAGTCCAGTTGTCTGTTGGTGACCCGCTTCACTCCCCTCATCTCCGTTCTGGAAGAGCAAGAAGATGTCCAAACGTCTTTAGTCACCTGTCCGTATCCTACGACGTTGTTGATGTTTAGTCCACCCATTACCCGTCCCTCTGCCATCACAGATATATGATTCGTCGACAAAACACCAGGGTGGTCAGTCTCTATGCGCTGGCGGGGGCGTTAAGGAGGAGTTGAAAGCATCTATTGGTCATGTTCGGAGATTCCACGACGACCTTCGCTAATCTGATTATTATTGTGGTAATAAAATATGTACACGTAATTCAGGGGAGATTATCATTGAAATAATACTTCTCTAGTTTACTTCAGGGGAGATTATCATTAGCATGAAACTTTTGTATGTTTATTTCAGGGGAGCTAACCAACATGATGAAACTTTCCAAATGGAATTCAAGGGAGATTATCATTATGATGACTTCGTGACGAATAATTCAGCGGAAATTATAATTATGATAAACTTCCGTAGAATAATTCAGGGGGAATAATTCAGCATTATGATGATTTCGTACGTTTATTTCAGGGGAGATTCAATCAATTAATAAATATAGTGCCGTCTCCGCAATGAAGGTTGGCTGCAATGGATCTCCAACACTGTCTGTCTATCGCCTTGACTGTACATTCTGTCAGAATGATGTTCGTCCATCTCTTGATGTTATCCTCCCACTTGTATCGTTGTCTATCTCTTGCTCGCTTGCCCTCAACCTAGCCCTCCAGTATGGTTTTTATAAGAGTATCATATCTTTTAACGTGGCCAAAATATTTCACTTGTCTCCTCTTTATTTCTTTCATCAACTCTCTCTTCATTCCCAGTTTTTCTAGAACCTCTGCATTTGATTGTTTTTGTTTCCATGAAATATATGTGTATATATATATGTGTGTGTGTGTGTGTGTGTGAGTGTGAGTGCGTGCGTGTGTGTGAGTGTGAGTTCGTGCGTGTGTGTGTGTGTGTGTGTGTCTGTGTGAGCGTTTCTACAAAGAAGAACGAGAAATAGTGCGAATACGATCTACAAGTAACAGCACACATAAAAGGAAAAGTATCATCTCCCCCTATAGACAACAATCACCTTCAAATTAATATCCTGATTGTTAGAGACTCGGTCCCAGGATTATTAATCTGAGCCAGGGATGGACCCTAATATAACTTCTTTTCTGAGGTTGAACGGGTTAGAGGTCGTGGCAGAATGCAAGAGTAAGATACGTAGACAGAATAAACATCATGTTGGAAGACCCGGGGCAAGTTTCGCGTTCCAGAACATTCTAGTGCAGTGGTTCTCAACCTTTTATGGCCCGTTCCCCCATTCACCATATTTTCAGAACGTCATCCCCCCCCCCCCATTCCTACCAAAAATTTGGCCCGTGCCCCCCTTCACCGTATTTTCAGAACGTCATCCCCCCCCCCCTTTCATATTTCCTATCTAAAAATCCCCCCACCCCTACACAGTATACGAAAAAATGGAAGGTAAATTTAATAGCATATACTAAAACAAGTCTAGACATCCACATAAAACATGATTTGTGGGTCTACTGACTTTATAAAATAAATTTTAGAAGAATGAGACGTACATAACTATAAAGTATGAAGGGAAAAGCAATATCAAGTAATCGGTTCTTGTATTAACGCGATCTTGAAATGGTCTTCATCCCCCCCCCCCCTGGAAACCCCAAAATTCCCCCCAGGGGGGAGGGGGAATTCCCCACCGCTTGAGAACCACTGTTCTAGTGTATCAGTCGTACGATATTGGAACCTTAACTTGGTTGCAGGGAGAACCACTAACTTGAAGTTCAGTGTGTTCAGAATTGGGCACGCAGACCCGTCTCATATTCTGGGATTCATATTTCTCTAAATGCTTACATTTTTTCATTCTTTAATCACTTATTAGGTTAATCACAAACAACAACAACAAAAACAACAGCCATACCAGCAGCAACAACAACACCACCACCACCACCACCACCACCACCACCAACAATAACAACAACAACAACAACAACAACAACAACAACAACACATGCATTATAATCGCGTGGGAAATGTGCAAACATGTCTGGCTCCATGACTGACTAGAACTTTGTATTATTGCGCTAATTACAGCAAGACCCGGGGAAACAAACCGCGGATTCAGACTGTGGCGGGACAGCCCGGCAGCATCATAATTACACAAGTTTTCAAGGAATTACAGAGCCCACAATATTTTTCTAAAATTCTCTAAAAGAATAAACGTTCCCCAGAAGAGGATAAAAACGTAAGAGAAAAATACAGAGTCACTTAGAGCCCGCACTATTATTTTTACTACATTGGTAGATCAAAGCAACGTCTGGTCTCTACATCTAAGAGATTTTCCCTTTGATGTTCTGATCAACCAGACATCGCGGAGCCAGTCAGTTGAGATTGACGTGTTAGTTTAGAATCAAGAGGGTCAGCCAGACCCGTCTGAAATAATACATGGCAGTGCTACTCAGGGGAAAACCCCGTGGGATCCACAGACGGCAATTTAATGCAGGCCTAACACCTATCTAAAAGTCCAGACTTTGTGGAGCCGGGACGTCTGTAATTGCCACCACAAAGGAGCAATTAGGACCAGATGCTTAACACCTCGCCGCAATACTACGGGGCAAAGTAGAAACCCATGGCTGACACATTCCGGCCAGCAACCGAGAAGGCTGGTGTTACCAGCCTATTGGAATGTAATGACGCAACTGCATTGCCGCCAAAGCAGGTTTCATTGTTTCAGGCGTGGGGGGCATCGGTCAATTTGATTGACAGATGAAACTACCCTTCACAGGAAAGGAGGAGGGGTGAAAAGAATTTGGCACTTAATCCATCTAGGTAAATCATCTTACATGGAAAAATAGGTGGAGCTAACAGGAACTTGGACATATTAATTAACCAACCTGGAAACTAGCCAGGAATTGACGAGAATAAAACTACATGCATGGCCAGCAAGACTTCAGACGCAAATTCACAATAGCATTCTTAGGATACCTACTGGAGAAATATTAACATTTCGTTCTGTTGGACTTCTGTACGAAGTCGTATGACAGGATTTCCTAGCTATAACCCAGATCTCTTAGGAGCAATGGACAGTCAACAAGCCATATCAGGAAGTGACTTAGCCTTGTGAGGGACCAATTTGGACTCCTTCAATCTGACAGTGAACTGCGTCTCACTGGGGGAAGCAGGACCTATGTGCTTCTGAGCTTTTCAGCCAGATGAGTTACGTATACCATAATATAATCATCATCATCATATGATCATCAATAGCAATAATAAACACAGTTGTTGTATTTTAAACTCAGTTGTCTGTATAATTCTAAATGTTTATAAATGTTTGTGTAGCGTAATCAAGTACACACATTATTGTATCATTTAGTGGGGGTTCGCACATATTGTCCAGAAGTGGGAATCTATGTCCGGGAGGTATCTTGCCTATGCAGTCATAAGTAACCAGATTACGTTGCATGTCTTAACTCCTCCTTTCTCACTTCTGGTGATACCAAGTACAGCCAAAACTATATAGATATATTCTATCTTCAACGAGCCACTTCTTGGCTGTTTTCTTGAGTATCAGGGACAGTGTCTTAATCAGCATAAAAGACATTTGTTCCACGTTTTCTCTCTGGGATCTGGGTGGTAATTAGTCCCTTCTGACAGAATTAGGGGATCTTAAACTGCATCCAGAACTAACCACCAGTAGAAGAAAATGATTTTGGCTGAGTGGTTGCCCATCTGGGATCTAACCCCAGCCAGTTGGTGACATATTGGGACGGCTCGTCCGCTATAGAATCCGGGAGTAAACCCTAGAGCCTATTGGTCTGCTCGCCCGCTATAGAATACGGGAGTAAACCCTAGAAAACTTGGTTCGCTCGCAAGGAACGAACCTATTTCAAATCTGTTAGTCTGGTATTATTCTGGTCTTGCCCATGGATAGAACCTAGGTAATTCTCACTTACATTCTTAGCAGCATTAGTTAGTTATAATTTATTTCTAATGTAATAGCTTGCTTGATTGTAGGCAAGATTTTGACACATCAGGATTTCTCATCCATGATAGAATCAGAGAATAAATTCTAGACTATTGATTTTCATAAACCATTCTTTCATTCTTCACCCATTACATTTGCTAAGTATTAACTTAGGAATTTGTTTCTAGGGAAGTCTGTAGAATTTAAATAACTTGTTAAAAAGTTAATAATGGATAATATCATATGAGTTAATTTACATCATTCACCACTGTAGAATTAATAATCACATTAATTAGTGATATTAATTAGTTTATTGATGATTTACGTGATGATTTTTTGATTACATGCTTTATCATTTGATTTAATCATGAATAATTTGATAATGCTTAGTTAATTCAGTGTATGACGGACTGCTTTGCATCAACTTTCTCACTCTAATTCACTACTATCATTCTCATAGCAGTGTCTGTTCCTCTTGTCACTATCCTGCTCTAGCATAAATCTGACTAGCTCTCTGTAGGGTAATAATATAATTACTTACCTGAGTTTAAGCTGAGAAGAGATCATGGATGCACGCACAGATTTCTTAGAGTCCGCTAGAGGATGGGGCATAAGGCTCGGCTTAGTAGGAGAGAAGCTAGAACTATTTATTAGAGAAGAAATGGATTGGTGGGACAAAGAAGATGAGCAGATGATGAAAAGAGTTGCAGAATTAGAAGCAGATATGCGTCACAAAGCTGAAGAAGATGAGATGAAGAAGAAGCAAATTGAAATACTGAACGTGGAGGAATCTACCAGCTCGATTGAGGAAAAGCCAATCATTCAAGCCGAAACTCTGATAGAAAGCGGGGAAGCTGACCGTCACAAAGAAGAGGCATGCATTCCTTCGCAAATCCCCATGGCTCAGAAAAACAAAAACTGGCGCACAGAAAGGCAGATGCTTCCCTCGCCTATTCCTAAAAATATTAAAAATAAACGGAATAGGAATAAATGTACCAAGCGTTCGGTAAACAGTCACAAACGTGATAAATGTTTACACCGCAATGAAAGCGGATTAGCTGGCTTGGCAACCCAGCAATCTCAGGAGCTTCCTAAGACTTCCCAAAGGAGAAAAATCCAGGAGGAGGAGGACCTGAGGAAAACTATTAAAGAGATCGAAGGCGAGACCTTACCCGACTCTTTTATTCCCTTCAGTTCAGAGAAACTAGGAGTGGAAATGAATTCAACTGAGACCGGAATGGATGTAAAACAGGATTCCATTGTTTCTCACGGTGTGGCCACACAAGATGAAATAATTATCAGTTTGAATTACTTATCTCAGGTGGGATATGGCATTGAAAATGACATCCCACAACATTCACTTCTATTGGATTTTGAACAAGAAAACCAGACCAGGGAGAGAATACCTCAATTGGACTTGGCACAAGAGAGCCCAGCCATGGAGGACAAACAAGACACGGAGGAGAATTCTTACGATGTCAGTATCTTGGAGTCTTTCGAAAAGGAAACTCAAGATACACAAAGCATTCATGTAGGTTATACCACGGACTCTGATTCAGGGACGATAAACATGTCTGCTAACAACAAAGAAGAAAATACTTCTTTGGACAGGATGAAGGTAATGCCTATCATCAACACAGCTGAAGCTAACAGGGGATCACAAATGATGGACTCTGCAGCGGAACAAAACCGGAGCGGTTGGTATACTCAACACTCAGGACCTTGTTTACCTTTCACTTCAACCAATGTTGGATGGGGAGAACAGCTGTTTATGTATACTTCTACAAGGAGTGATACAAATTCACAGTTCTTGGGGAACAACATGATTTCTCAAAGCTGGACAACTTCTACTAGCCTTATACTTTCAAACACAGATTCAAAATGGAACTCTGTTGAAGAGGAACGCACCTGGATAAATAATTATCGAAGGAAGAAAACTCTTAAATCAAGAGGTAGTAAACTGACATCCTACCAAGAAAGAGGCAAGTATGAGTTGAATGCACATCATAAAATTATGATGTTTAGCAAATTTCCTGCCAAAAGGAGGAGATTAAAGGATTTTATTATGATCTTTGGCCGACGGAGAAAAAGAAAATGGAGCAACATTACTGCGACCAATTCTTTTAAGAAAACACTGATGGCACTTCCTCTGCGTATAGGACAAGGGCCAGAAATTGAGTGGACAATAGCAGTCTCTCTGCGGCGCAGGAGAATCTTGTTATACATTTTGCAATTTCCCGGCTGGGAAAAAGTAAAACCTCCAGAGGACAGGACATTACCGAGCAATAGCCCGGAAATCCGACACAACACCAGGAGCAAAGATTTGCAAGATTTATCCTGGGAGAATGGACATGGGATATTTCTTTTGACTCATAGAACATCCCACTGCCACAAAGAATATTGGGAACCCAGACTGGGAGGCAGTTGGAGAACGGAGAGAACTTAGATACATTCTTGAATGCTGCCGAGGCTCTGTTATAGGCTTCATTAATGAACCTACTTAAATTGGAGAGCTATGTGGCGGGACAGCCCGGCAGCATCATAATTACACAAGTTTTCAAGGAATTACAGAGCCCACAATATTTTTCTAAAATTCTCTAAAAGAATAAACGTTCCCCAGAAGAGGATAAAAACGTAAGAGAAAAATACAGAGTCACTTAGAGCCCGCACTATTATTTTTACTACATTGGTAGATCAAAGCAACGTCTGGTCTCTACATCTAAGAGATTTTCCCTTTGATGTTCTGATCAACCAGACATCGCGGAGCCAGTCAGTTGAGATTGACGTGTTAGTTTAGAATCAAGAGGGTCAGCCAGACCCGTCTGAAATAATACATGGCAGTGCTACTCAGGGGAAAACCCCGTGGGATCCACAGACGGCAATTTAATGCAGGCCTAACACCTATCTAAAAGTCCAGACTTTGTGGAGCCGGGACGTCTGTAATTGCCACCACAAAGGAGCAATTAGGACCAGATGCTTAACACCTCGCCGCAATACTACGGGGCAAAGTAGAAACCCATGGCTGACACATTCCGGCCAGCAACCGAGAAGGCTGGTGTTACCAGCCTATTGGAATGTAATGACGCAACTGCATTGCCGCCAAAGCAGGTTTCATTGTTTCAGGCGTGGGGGGCATCGGTCAATTTGATTGACAGATGAAACTACCCTTCACAGGAAAGGAGGAGGGGTGAAAAGAATTTGGCACTTAATCCATCTAGGTAAATCATCTTACATGGAAAAATAGGTGGAGCTAACAGGAACTTGGACATATTAATTAACCAACCTGGAAACTAGCCAGGAATTGACGAGAATAAAACTACATGCATGGCCAGCAAGACTTCAGACGCAAATTCACAATAGCATTCTTAGGATACCTACTGGAGAAATATTAACATTTCGTTCTGTTGGACTTCTGTACGAAGTCGTATGACAGGATTTCCTAGCTATAACCCAGATCTCTTAGGAGCAATGGACAGTCAACAAGCCATATCAGGAAGTGACTTAGCCTTGTGAGGGACCAATTTGGACTCCTTCAATCTGACAGTGAACTGCGTCTCACTGGGGGAAGCAGGACCTATGTGCTTCTGAGCTTTTCAGCCAGATGAGTTACGTATACCATAATATAATCATCATCATCATATGATCATCAATAGCAATAATAAACACAGTTGTTGTATTTTAAACTCAGTTGTCTGTATAATTCTAAATGTTTATAAATGTTTGTGTAGCGTAATCAAGTACACACATTATTGTATCATTTAGTGGGGGTTCGCACATATTGTCCAGAAGTGGGAATCTATGTCCGGGAGGTATCTTGCCTATGCAGTCATAAGTAACCAGATTACGTTGCATGTCTTAACTCCTCCTTTCTCACTTCTGGTGATACCAAGTACAGCCAAAACTATATAGATATATTCTATCTTCAACGAGCCACTTCTTGGCTGTTTTCTTGAGTATCAGGGACAGTGTCTTAATCAGCATAAAAGACATTTGTTCCACGTTTTCTCTCTGGGATCTGGGTGGTAATTAGTCCCTTCTGACAGAATTAGGGGATCTTAAACTGCATCCAGAACTAACCACCAGTAGAAGAAAATGATTTTGGCTGAGTGGTTGCCCATCTGGGATCTAACCCCAGCCAGTTGGTGACACAGACAGAAAGTTGATATTACATGCTGTAGGTCATTCAAGGCAATGTCAGTTCTACACACATAAAGCGCATTGGACTCATATTTGTATAGCCCAACCGGCACTGGGTGGCTGATGTGGTCAGTATCGTATGATTTCGCCTTTTTCCCAAAACATTTCCTGGTACCCGTTTCAGGATGGATCGATTAAATACACATTGTCCGGGTGGATACCCGGATGAGGATCGAACCCATAACCACGGAGTCTTCAGGTGAGCTCTAGCCACTGTTCTACCACGGCTGGGAAGTGATATATAGATAATCACAGCTGTTCTACCACGGCTGTGAAATGATATATAGATCGTCACGGGTGTTCTACCACGGCTTGGAAGTGATATATAGATCGTCTCAGTTGTTCTACCACGGCTGGGAAGTGATATATAGACCGTCACAGCTGTTCTACTACGGCTGGGAAGTGATATATAGACCGTCACAGCTGTTGAATATCTTATGGCAAGAGGAAATGTGGAAACTGGTAAATGAGAGGTGAACATAGGCAAGGGACAACAAGACTGAGGCATTATTGAAAGTTTGATCAAACAGTATAATGGGGCCTGGTCCACCACTCTGAGATACGTGGGGGAAGACGAGACGTGAGCGCCCACACCACTGACTGGAGTGGCACATACTGATGACAGCTTCGTGTGGCTGGGTGAAGCTTGGTGTCTGGTGGTAACAAATAATATTTACGCCTGGATGAGAGATTTAATCCGGGACCTCAGCACCGACAGATGAATGCTCATGGTTCCTCTGCCGGGGCTCATGTGTGTGTGTGCGCGCGTGTGTGTGTGTGTGTGAGTGTGTATATGCCAGAGAGAGAGAGAGAGAGAGAGAGAGAGAGAGAGAGAGAGAGACAGAGAGACAGAGAGTTTGAGGGAGAGCACGAAAGAATGTGAGGAAGAAAGAATGACAGACAGTGAGAATGAGAGTGAGGTAATAAGAGAGAGGGAGAGAGAGGAGAGAGAAGAGAGAACGATAGAAAGTGAGACAGAGATAAAATGAGAGTGAAAGAACGAAAAAGAGAGAACGAGAGAGAGAGAGAGAGAGAGAGAGAGAGAGAGAGAGAGAGAGAGACTGAGATTGAGAAAGAACAGACGAGAGAATGAAAGAGAGAACGAGAGAGAGAGGGCGCATGAGGGAGAGACCGTGTGAGATAGAGAAGGCCAGACATTGAGAATGAGAGAGAAGGAACGGGAGAGAAATAGCAAATGTGAACGAGGGAGAGAAGAAAAGAGAGAGAACGAGAGAGAGAGAGAGAGAGAGAGAGAGAGAAAGAGAGAGAAGGGGAGAGAAAGAGAGAAAACGACAGAAATAGAAGGAGAGAGAGAACGAGAGAAAGAGGAGAGAGGAAACGACGGAAAGCGGAGAGAGAGAAAGAGAGAGAGAGAGAACGAGAGAGAGAGAGAGAGTCTGACATAAAGAAAGAGAGGGAATGAAAGAGAGAGAATGAAAGAGAACAAGAGAAAACTGTGCCGGAAAGAACGAGAGAGAACACAAGAGCGAGATGGAGAGAGTACTTTCAAGGCTACAAACAGATTGGAGATTAAACGACACACTCAATCCTCACCTTTGACCCTGACATCTGGAGTAAGTATTGAAAAGATCATCAGGGGAGATCATAACAATGGACGTCTGAGACTCATCAATGGTCACCGTCTTCCGCTTCCGCCGACAATTTCCGCTTCCGGTGGAGGGAGGTGTGACAACAGCCGACGAAAAGTCTGACTCTGGGGTTTTCAAAGGTGTGCTGGAGACTCCATAGAAACCCGAGTCCGGAGTGTTGAGCCTGTAGGATGGTTGGTCTGCTCTATCCAGGCTAGAGATATCGAAACGTAGAGCTGTCCGGGTGGGTTTTGGGTTCCTTCGATCGAATCCTGTCATGGGTGGCTTCATCCGCGAGTTATAGATACCAGGCGTTTCCAGAAAGCTGCCAGTATGGCTGAGCGGTAACACTCTGGCGGCCATCTTAAGAATGTTCCGTTCAAGATCTCAGTTCCTAAAGAAACGTGGCCGCATTGCCGACAGTTAAACCTCACTTGTTGATTGTGTCGTTGATTGTATGACGGTGTGTCTAGGGACACGTCACGTGGATGCTCCAGTACCTGGGCCGCGTGGTGGAATATGTGGATTGCGACATTATATCTTATGTCTGTGTTCATATAAATGATGGTTCTAAACACCGCTTCTTCTTAAACAGAAAGAAATCATGACAGTGGAGCTATTTGACGAATATTCCTATGATATAAGACATTATAAAAGCCACCAACACACTTCTATGTTTGAATATCACACGTTTTTTCTGTCAGCATTCTGCGCTGTAGTCTGTCAGATTGAGTCTACACTCCCCTACCTACCTACTTACCTACCTACTCGCCCATAAACCTACTTATAGACCTAATTACCCCTACCTACTTACCCACAAACCTAACTACCTACTTACCAACCTATCTGCCTACCAACAACAACAACAATAACAAAACTTTAGTTTGAAAGGGTTAAGAATTGGGCACGCAGGCCCGTCTAATATTCTGCCCTTTTATCACTCTCTTTAATACATTATACCATTCACACTTCATTCAAGGCTAACTGAAAACAGCAACAATATAAAAGATATGCATTATAAAGGCATAGCTACCTACCTACATACCTACCTACCTTCCTATCTATCTAAGCACATACATAACCACCTACATACCTAAACACATTGAAACCTACCTACATGCCTACCTAAAACCTAATTATCTATC
The DNA here is from genome assembly GCA_963921405.1 of Cepaea hortensis. Classification (NCBI taxonomy): domain Eukaryota; kingdom Metazoa; phylum Mollusca; class Gastropoda; order Stylommatophora; family Helicidae; genus Cepaea; species Cepaea hortensis. Next base: position 6,840,340 of record OY992885.1, on the reverse strand, counting down.
TATCTACATAACTATCTACCTGCTTAACTACATAACTACCTACCTACATGCCTACATATCTGTCTGTCTACCTACCTACCTTTCCAGGTGTCTGACAGTGTGCTCTCTACCCGTTTATCTGACTAACCTGATGCATACACCTCAAGGCTATATTATTGTCAGCTCAGGGTACACCCTGACATTCTGTGACATCCGCCACGCCGCCCATTGTGCTACACATCACGTGACCCCGTGTCTGTAGTCTATACTGTCTGATTACATCACACTAATGCACATGAAGGAAGCACTGGGAGATATGTATGGGAGATGGTTGGGAGAGATGTCGCAGACCGATAGTAGAGACACATAAATAAAAACACCACAAAGGATATGTCTGGGAGATGGTTGGGAGAGATGTCGCAGACCGATAGTAGAGACACATAAATAAAAACACCATAAAGGCTATGCCTCGGCACTGCAAGTATGGAAGCCTCCTTGGATGGCGGGGAATGCCCATGGTCTGTCCCTGCCTTCCCTTGAGGGCTGACCAGGATGTCTTTGGCTGTTCTATATGGGCCAGCTGGGATGGGGGATAACACCGCAACAGTGAGAGTCTAACGTCCTACGAAACCCCCGGGAAGGTTAATCCGGTCAACAAATGCCCACAGAAGTCGGATGTGTCGGTCTACGGCGCAAGAACGCAGCTCTGCTTACAGGCACAACGCTATCACGTCCGAAAAACTCTCCGGATGAACGCAGAAGAAGAAGAAGAAGAAGAAGAAGAAGAAGAAGAAGAAGAAGAAGAAGAAGAAGAAGAAGAAGAAGAAGAAGAAGAAGAAGAAGAAGAAGAAGAAGAAGAAGAAGAGAAGAAGAAGAAGAAGAAGAAGAAGAAGAAGAAGAAGAAGAAGAAGAAGAAGAAGAAGAAGAAGAAGAAGAAGAAGAAGAAGAAGAAGAGGAAGAAGAAGAAGAAGAAGAAGAAGAAGAAGAAGAAGAAGAAGAAGAAGAAGAAGAAGAAACACCACAAAGTAAACAATCTCAAAAGGTGGTCTTAGTAGTTGTAGTAGTAGTAGCAGCAGCAGCAGTGGTAGTAGTAGTAGTAGTAGTAGTAGTAGTAGTAGTAGTAGTAGTAGTAGTAGTAGTAGTAGTAGTAGTAGTAGTAGTAGTAGTAGTAGTAGTAGTCATCGTAGTAGTAGTAGTTGCATCAGGTCTTCTCTAGATCAGTGCTCAACCTTTTTTGGCTCATGCAACCCTTCACGATATGTTCAGAACGTCGTATTTTCTACCAATAAATTCCTTCCCCCTACACAGTATACGTAAAAATGGATGCTAAATTTAATAACACATACTAGAACAAGATTAGACGTCTACACAAAACGTGTTTTGCGGGTCTACTTACGTTATAAAACGAATTTCAGAAGTGCGAGAAGTACAGAACCGTAAAGTATGGTTCTTGTATTAACGCGATCTTGAAATAATCTTAATTCTCCCTCCCCCTGGAAACCCTAATATTCCCCCCTGGGGAGGGGGTGGGATTCCCCACCGGTTGAGAACCGCTGCTCTAAACGAAGCACGTTGACTGCTACCGTTGGCTCCTGTATGTGACAGTGATTCTCAAACTGTGATGGTCCCACGTGACATACATGGTTATCTTTGATGTTTGTTCCCGCTGTGTTTATTCTAGCAGTTCCTCAACCGTTTCAGATCCCCCTCCCCTCCCATACACACACACACACACACACACACACACACGCACACGCACCCACTCATACACACATACACACACATGTTTGTTTCTATTAAGTCAACTACAACTTCAAAGTCTCTCCGTCTATGTGGTTATCTGCTGCCACGTTCTGAAACCGCTGTGTTTCACCTCCCCTGGTGTGTGTGTGTGTTTGTGTTTATGTGTGTGTGTGAGTGTGTGTTCATGTGTGTGTGCACGCATGATTTAACACTTTATCTCCATGTCTCTGTGGCGAAGGGCATGCGAAGCGGTTTATAAGCCCGTATACCCGGGTTCGAAACACAGCGGTGCTGGTTTTTTCGAAAAAGGTATAGGGGCCGGTCGTTCAGAAAGCAATGGCAAACTACTGAACGTAACACTTGCCTAGTACATCAACAGCAGTTGAAAATGCTGGTGTTGACTGCAACGTCCCGTAAGGGATACGCAACAATTTTTTTTTTCTAACCAACAATAGCAATTGCTGACAAGAAGACAGAAAGAGACTAAGTATCACAAGGCACAGATGAAACAACATGAAAGACCTGCTGTACAACACCAGCCAGACAAAAGTGGCAATTGAAAGATATGCAACACATGTTTGCTATGCCGTTATACTGGTGTCAATCATGGACAATGTCAATAACAATCAAGATGAACACTGTGACATTAGAACTTAAATGTGACAGATATATTTATAGAACAACCTGGATCCAGGTGAAAGGCAAGTAGAGACATTCTTCAGGAATTTAACATCAATGACAACTTCTCATAATATATACCTACATGCATGTCCTATGTGTCTGCTAATGTCTGTTTCCATGTGTGTCCTCTAATGTCTGACCTCTAATGTCTGTTCTCTAATGTCTGTTCTTTAATGTCTGTTCTGTGATTTCTGTCTCCGTGTATGCACTCTAATGTTTGTCTACGTATATGCACTCTAATGTCTGTCTCAGTATATGCACTCTAATGTCTATCTCAGTGTATGCACTCTAATGTCTATCTCAGTGTATGAACTTGAATGCCTGTCTTAGTGTATGCACTCTAATGTCTGTCTGCATGTATGTTCTTTAATATCTATGTTCACATCTCTCTTCTAACTTATGTCCTCTAATGTCTGCCTGTTGGTCTACCTCCTAGTGCATGTCTGTTTATTGAACCCCCCCCCCCCTCTAACTTATGTCCTCTAATGTCTGCCTGTTGGTCTACCTCCTAGTGCATGTCTGTTTATTGAAACTCTCCCTCTAACTTATGTCCTCTAATGTCTGCCTGTTGGTCTACCTCCTAGTGCATGTCTGTTTATTGAAACTCTCCCTCTAACTTATGTCCTCTAATGTCTGCCTGTTGGTCTACCTCCTAGTGCATGTATGTTTATTGAACCCCCCCCCCCCCCCTCTAACTTATGTCCTCTAATGTCTGCCTGTTGGTCTACCTCCTAGTGCATGTCTGTTTATTGAACCCCCCCCCCCTCTAACTTATGTCCTCTAATGTCTGCCTGTTGGTCTACCTCCTAGTGCATGTCTGTTTATTGAACCCCCCCCCCCCCCCTCTAACTTATGTCCTCTAATGTCTGCCTGTTGGTCTACCTCCTAGTGCATGTCTGTTTATTGAAACTCTCCCTCTAACTTATGTCCTCTAATGTCTGCCTGTTGGTCTACCTCCTAGTGCATGTCTGTTTATTGAACCCCCCCCCCCCTCTAACTTATGTCCTCTAATGTCTGCCTGTTGGTCTACCTCCTAGTGCATGTCTGTTTATTGAACCCCCCCCCCTCTAACTTATGTCCTCTAATGTCTGCCTGTTGGTCTACCTCCTAGTGCATGTCTGTTTATTGAACCCCCCCCCCCCTCTAACTTATGTCCTCTAATGTCTGCCTGTTGGTCTACCTCCTAGTGCATGTCTGTTTATTGAACACCCCCCCCCCCCTCTAACTTATGTCCTCTAATGTCTGCCTGTTGGTCTACCCCCTAGTGCATGTCTGTTTATTGAAACTCTCCCTCTAACTTATGTCCTCTAATGTCTGCCTGTTGGTCTACCTCCTAGTGCATGTCTGTTTATTGAAACTCTCCCTCTAACTTATGTCCTCTAATGTCTGCCTGTTGGTCTACCTCCTAGTGCATGTCTGTTTATTGACCCCCCCCCCTCTAACTTATGTCCTCTAATGTCTGCCTGTTGGTCTACCTCCTAGTGCATGTCTGTTTATTGAACCCCCCCCCCCTCTAACTTATGTCCTCTAATGTCTGCCTGTTGGTCTACCTCCTAGTGCATGTCTGTTTATTGAACCCCCCCCCCCCCCTCTAACTTATGTCCTCTAATGTCTGCCTGTTGGTCTACCTCCTAGTGCATGTCTGTTTATTGAACCCCCCCCCCCTCTAACTTATGTCCTCTAATGTCTGCCTGTTGGTCTACCTCCTAGTGCATGTCTGTTTATTGAACCCCCCCCCCCCTCTAACTTATGTCCTCTAATGTCTGCCTGTTGGTCTACCTCCTAGTGCATGTCTGTTTATTGAAACTCTCCCTCTAACTTATGTCCTCTAATGTCTGCCTGTTGGTCTACCTCCTAGTGCATGTCTGTTTATTGAACCCCCCCCCCCTCTAACTTATGTCCTCTAATGTCTGCCTGTTGGTCTACCTCCTAGTGCATGTCTGTTTATTGAACCCCCCCCCCCCCCCCTCTAACTTATGTCCTCTAATGTCTGCCTGTTGGTCTACCTCCTAGTGCATGTCTGTTTATTGAAACTCTCCCTCTAACTTATGTCCTCTAATGTCTGCCTGTTGGTCTACCTTCTAGTGCATGTCTGTTTATTGAAACTCTCCCTCTAACTTATGTCCTCTAATGTCTGCCTGTTGGTCTACCTCCTAGTGCATGTCTGTTTATTGAACCCCCCCCCCCCTCTAACTTATGTCCTCTAATGTCTGCCTGTTGGTCTACCTCCTAGTGCATGTCTGTTTATTGAAACTCTCCCTCTAACTTATGTCCTCTAATGTCTGCCTGTTGGTCTACCTCCTAGTGCATGTCTGTTTATTGAAACTCTCCCTCTAACTTATGTCCTCTAATGTCTGCCTGTTGGTCTACCTCCTAGTGCATGTCTGTTTATTGAAACTCTCCCTCTAACTTATGTCCTCTAATGTCTGCCTGTTGGTCTACCTCCTAGTGCATGTCTGTTTATTGAACCCCCCCCCCCTCTAACTTATGTCCTCTAATGTCTGCCTGTTGGTCTACCTCCTAGTGCATGTCTGTTTATTGAAACTCTCCCTCTAACTTATGTCCTCTAATGTCTGCCTGTTGGTCTACCTCCTAGTGCATGTCTGTTTATTGAACCCCCCCCCCCCCTCTAACTTATGTCCTCTAATGTCTGCCTGTTGGTCTACCTCCTAGTGCATGTCTGTTTATTGAACCCCCCCCCCCCCCTCTAACTTATGTCCTCTAATGTCTGCCTGTTGGTCTACCTCCTAGTGCATGTCTGTTTATTGAACCCCCCCCCCCCCTCTAACTTATGTCCTCTAATGTCTGCCTGTTGGTCTACCTCCTAGTGCATGTCTGTTTATTGAACCCCCCCCCCCCTCTAACTTATGTCCTCTAATGTCTGCCTGTTGGTCTACCTCCTAGTGCATGTCTGTTTATTGAACCCCCCCCCCCCCCCTCTAACTTATGTCCTCTAATGTCTGCCTGTTGGTCTACCTCCTAGTGCATGTCTGTTTATTGAACCCCCCCCCCCCCTCTAACTTATGTCCTCTAATGTCTGCCTGTTGGTCTACCTCCTAGTGCATGTCTGTTTATTGAACCCCCCCCCCCCCCCTCTAACTTATGTCCTCTAATGTCTGCCTGTTGGTCTACCTCCTAGTGCATGTCTGTTTATTGAAACTCTCCCTCTAACTTATGTCCTCTAATGTCTGCCTGTTGGTCTACCTCCTAGTGCATGTCTGTTTATTGAACCCCCCCCCCCCTCTAACTTATGTCCTCTAATGTCTGCCTGTTGGTCTACCTCCTAGTGCATGTCTGTTTATTGAACCCCCCCCCCCTCTAACTTATGTCCTCTAATGTCTGCCTGTTGGTCTACCTCCTAGTGCATGTCTGTTTATTGAACCCCCCCCCCCCCCTCTAACTTATGTCCTCTAATGTCTGCCTGTTGGTCTACCTCCTAGTGCATGTCTGTTTATTGAACCCCCCCCCCCCTCTAACTTATGTCCTCTAATGTCTGCCTGTTGGTCTACCTCCTAGTGCATGTATGTTTATTGAACCCCCCCCCCCTCTAACTTATGTCCTCTAATGTCTGCCTGTTGGTCTACCTCCTAGTGCATGTCTGTTTATTGAACCCCCCCCCCCCCCTCTAACTTATGTCCTCTAATGTCTGCCTGTTGGTCTACCTCCTAGTGCATGTCTGTTTATTGAACCCCCCCCCCCCTCTAACTTATGTCCTCTAATGTCTGCCTGTTGGTCTACCTCCTAGTGCATGTCTGTTTATTGAACCCCCCCCCCCTCTAACTTATGTCCTCTAATGTCTGCCTGTTGGTCTACCTCCTAGTGCATGTCTGTTTATTGAACCCCCCCCCCCTCTAACTTATGTCCTCTAATGTCTGCCTGTTGGTCTACCTCCTAGTGCATGTCTGTTTATTGAACCCCCCCCCCCTCTAACTTATGTCCTCTAATGTCTGCCTGTTGGTCTACCTCCTAGTGCATGTCTGTTTATTGAACCCCCCCCCCCCCTCTAACTTATGTCCTCTAATGTCTGCCTGTTGGTCTACCTCCTAGTGCATGTCTGTTTATTGAAACTCTCCCTCTAACTTATGTCCTCTAATGTCTGCCTGTTGGTCTACCTCCTAGTGCATGTCTGTTTATTGAACCCCCCCCCCCCCCCTCTAACTTATGTCCTCTAATGTCTGCCTGTTGGTCTACCTCCTAGTGCATGTCTGTTTATTGAACCCCCCCCCCCCTCTAACTTATGTCCTCTAATGTCTGCCTGTTGGTCTACCTCCTAGTGCATGTCTGTTTATTGAACCCCTTCCCCTCTAACTTATGTCCTCTAATGTCTGCCTGTTGGTCTACCTCCTAGTGCATGTCTGTTTATTGAACCCCCCCCCCCCTCTAACTTATGTCCTCTAATGTCTGCCTGTTGGTCTACCTCCTAGTGCATGTCTGTTTATTGAACCCCCCCCCCCCCCTCTAACTTATGTCCTCTAATGTCTGCCTGTTGGTCTACCTCCTAGTGCATGTCTGTTTATTGAACCCCCCCCCCCTCTAACTTATGTCCTCTAATGTCTGCCTGTTGGTCTACCTCCTAGTGCATGTCTGTTTATTGAAACTCTCCCTCTAACTTATGTCCTCTAATGTCTGCCTGTTGGTCTACCTCCTAGTGCATGTCTGTTTATTGAACCCCCCCCCCCCTCTAACTTATGTCCTCTAATGTCTGCCTGTTGGTCTACCTCCTAGTGCATGTCTGTTTATTGAACCCCCCCCCCCCCCTCTAACTTATGTCCTCTAATGTCTGCCTGTTGGTCTACCTCCTAGTGCATGTCTGTTTATTGAACCCCCCCCCCCCCTCTAACTTATGTCCTCTAATGTCTGCCTGTTGGTCTACCTCCTAGTGCATGTCTGTTTATTGAACCCCCCCCCCCCCTCTAACTTATGTCCTCTAATGTCTGCCTGTTGGTCTACCTCCTAGTGCATGTCTGTTTATTGAACCCCCCCCCCCCTCTAACTTATGTCCTCTAATGTCTGCCTGTTGGTCTACCTCCTAGTGCATGTCTGTTTATTGAACCCCCCCCCCCCCTCTAACTTATGTCCTCTAATGTCTGCCTGTTGGTCTACCTCCTAGTGCATGTCTGTTTATTGAACCCCCCCCCCCTCTAACTTATGTCCTCTAATGTCTGCCTGTTGGTCTACCTCCTAGTGCATGTCTGTTTATTGAACCCCCCCCCCTCTAACTTATGTCCTCTAATGTCTGCCTGTTGGTCTACCTCCTAGTGCATGTCTGTTTATTGAACCCCCCCCCCCCTCTAACTTATGTCCTCTAATGTCTGCCTGTTGGTCTACCTCCTAGTGCATGTCTGTTTATTGAACCCCCCCCCCCCTCTAACTTATGTCCTCTAATGTCTGCCTGTTGGTCTACCTCCTAGTGCATGTCTGTTTATTGAACCCCCCCCCCTCTAACTTATGTCCTCTAATGTCTGCCTGTTGGTCTACCTCCTAGTGCATGTCTGTTTATTGAACCCCCCCCCCCCCTCTAACTTATGTCCTCTAATGTCTGCCTGTTGGTCTACCTCCTAGTGCATGTCTGTTTATTGAAACCCCCCCCCCCTCTAACTTATGTCCTCTAATGTCTGCCTGTTGGTCTACCTCCTAGTGCATGTCTGTTTATTGAACCCCCCCCCCCTCTAACTTATGTCCTCTAATGTCTGCCTGTTGGTCTACCTCCTAGTGCATGTCTGTTTATTGAACCCCCCCCCCTCTAACTTATGTCCTCTAATGTCTGCCTGTTGGTCTACCTCCTAGTGCATGTCTGTTTATTGAACCCCCCCCCCCCCTCTAACTTATGTCCTCTAATGTCTGCCTGTTGGTCTACCTCCTAGTGCATGTCTGTTTATTGAACCCCCCCCCCCCCTCTAACTTATGTCCTCTAATGTCTGCCTGTTGGTCTACCTCCTAGTGCATGTCTGTTTATTGAACCCCCCCCCCCCCCCTCTAACTTATGTCCTCTAATGTCTGCCTGTTGGTCTACCTCCTAGTGCATGTCTGTTTATTGAACCCCCCCCCCCTCTAACTTATGTCCTCTAATGTCTGCCTGTTGGTCTACCTCCTAGTGCATGTCTGTTTATTGAACCCCCCCCCCCTCTAACTTATGTCCTCTAATGTCTGCCTGTTGGTCTACCTCCTAGTGCATGTCTGTTTATTGAACCCCCCCCCCCTCTAACTTATGTCCTCTAATGTCTGCCTGTTGGTCTACCTCCTAGTGCATGTCTGTTTATTGAACCCCCCCCCCCCTCTAACTTATGTCCTCTAATGTCTGCCTGTTGGTCTACCTCCTAGTGCATGTCTGTTTATTGAACCCCCCCCCCCCTCTAACTTATGTCCTCTAATGTCTGCCTGTTGGTCTACCTCCTAGTGCATGTCTGTTTATTGAACCCCCCCCCCCCCTCTAACTTATGTCCTCTAATGTCTGCCTGTTGGTCTACCTCCTAGTGCATGTCTGTTTATTGAACCCCCCCCCCCCCTCTAACTTATGTCCTCTAATGTCTGCCTGTTGGTCTACCTCCTAGTGCATGTCTGTTTATTGAACCCCCCCCCCCCTCTAACTTATGTCCTCTAATGTCTGCCTGTTGGTCTACCTCCTAGTGCATGTCTGTTTATTGAACCCCCCCCCCTCTAACTTATGTCCTCTAATGTCTGCCTGTTGGTCTACCTCCTAGTGCATGTCTGTTTATTGAACCCCCCCCCCCTCTAACTTATGTCCTCTAATGTCTGCCTGTTGGTCTACCTCCTAGTGCATGTCTGTTTATTGAACCCCCCCCCCCCCTCTAACTTATGTCCTCTAATGTCTGCCTGTTGGTCTACCTCCTAGTGCATGTCTGTTTATTGAACCCCCCCCCCCCCTCTAACTTATGTCCTCTAATGTCTGCCTGTTGGTCTACCTCCTAGTGCATGTCTGTTTATTGAACCCCCCCCCCCCTCTAACTTATGTCCTCTAATGTCTGCCTGTTGGTCTACCTCCTAGTGCATGTCTGTTTATTGAACCCCCCCCCCCCCCTCTAACTTATGTCCTCTAATGTCTGCCTGTTGGTCTACCTCCTAGTGCATGTCTGTTTATTGAACCCCCCCCCCCCTCTAACTTATGTCCTCTAATGTCTGCCTGTTGGTCTACCTCCTAGTGCATGTCTGTTTATTGAACCCCCCCCCCCCTCTAACTTATGTCCTCTAATGTCTGCCTGTTGGTCTACCTCCTAGTGCATGTCTGTTTATTGAACCCCCCCCCCCCCCTCTAACTTATGTCCTCTAATGTCTGCCTGTTGGTCTACCTCCTAGTGCATGTCTGTTTATTGAACCCCCCCCCCCCTCTAACTTATGTCCTCTAATGTCTGCCTGTTGGTCTACCTCCTAGTGCATGTCTGTTTATTGAACCCCCCCCCCTCTAACTTATGTCCTCTAATGTCTGCCTGTTGGTCTACCTCCTAGTGCATGTCTGTTTATTGAACCCCCCCCCCTCTAACTTATGTCCTCTAATGTCTGCCTGTTGGTCTACCTCCTAGTGCATGTCTGTTTATTGAACCCCCCCCCCCCCTCTAACTTATGTCCTCTAATGTCTGCCTGTTGGTCTACCTCCTAGTGCATGTCTGTTTATTGAACCCCCCCCTCTAACTTATGTCCTCTAATGTCTGCCTGTTGGTCTACCTCCTAGTGCATGTCTGTTTATTGAACCCCCCCCCCCTCTAACTTATGTCCTCTAATGTCTGCCTGTTGGTCTACCTCCTAGTGCATGTCTGTTTATTGAACCCCCCCCCCCTCTAACTTATGTCCTCTAATGTCTGCCTGTTGGTCTACCTCCTAGTGCATGTCTGTTTATTGAACCCCCCCCCCTCTAACTTATGTCCTCTAATGTCTGCCTGTTGGTCTACCTCCTAGTGCATGTCTGTTTATTGAACCCCCCCCCCCCCTCTAACTTATGTCCTCTAATGTCTGCCTGTTGGTCTACCTCCTAGTGCATGTCTGTTTATTGAACCCCCCCCCCCCTCTAACTTATGTCCTCTAATGTCTGCCTGTTGGTCTACCTCCTAGTGCATGTCTGTTTATTGAAACTCTCCCTCTAACTTATGTCCTCTAATGTCTGCCTGTTGGTCTACCTCCTAGTGCATGTCTGTTTATTGAACCCCCCCCCCCTCTAACTTATGTCCTCTAATGTCTGCCTGTTGGTCTACCTCCTAGTGCATGTCTGTTTATTGAAACTCTCCCCCCCCCTCTAACTTATGTCCTCTAATGTCTGCCTGTTGGTCTACCTCCTAGTGCATGTCTGTTTATTGAACCCCCCCCCCCTCTAACTTATGTCCTCTAATGTCTGCCTGTTGGTCTACCTCCTAGTGCATGTCTGTTTATTGAAACTCTCCCCCCCCCCTCTAACTTATGTCCTCTAATGTCTGCCTGTTGGTCTACCTCCTAGTGCATGTCTGTTTATTGAACCCCCCCCCCCTCTAACTTATGTCCTCTAATGTCTGCCTGTTGGTCTACCTCCTAGTGCATGTCTGTTTATTGAACCCCTCCCCCCCCCCTCTAACTTATGTCCTCTAATGTCTGCCTGTTGGTCTACCTCCTAGTGCATGTCTGTTTATTGAACCCCCCCCCCCTCTAACTTATGTCCTCTAATGTCTGCCTGTTGGTCTACCTCCTAGTGCATGTCTGTTTATTGAACTCCCCCCCCCCCCTCTAACTTATGTCCTCTAATGTCTGCCTGTTGGTCTACCTCCTAGTGCATGTCTGTTTATTGAACCCCCCCCCCCTCTAACTTATGTCCTCTAATGTCTGCCTGTTGGTCTACCTCCTAGTGCATGTCTGTTTATTGAACCCCCCCCCCCCCTCTAACTTATGTCCTCTAATGTCTGCCTGTTGGTCTACCTCCTAGTGCATGTCTGTTTATTGAACCCCCCCCCCCCCTCTAACTTATGTCCTCTAATGTCTGCCTGTTGGTCTACCTCCTAGTGCATGTCTGTTTATTGAACCCCCCCCCCCCCCCTCTAACTTATGTCCTCTAATGTCTGCCTGTTGGTCTACCTCCTAGTGCATGTCTGTTTATTGAACCCCCCCCCCCCTCTAACTTATGTCCTCTAATGTCTGCCTGTTGGTCTACCTCCTAGTGCATGTCTGTTTATTGAAACTCTCCCTCTAACTTATGTCCTCTAATGTCTGCCTGTTGGTCTACCTCCTAGTGCATGTCTGTTTATTGAACCCCCCCCCCCTCTAACTTATGTCCTCTAATGTCTGCCTGTTGGTCTACCTCCTAGTGCATGTCTGTTTATTGAAACTCTCCCTCTAACTTATGTCCTCTAATGTCTGCCTGTTGGTCTACCTCCTAGTGCATGTCTGTTTATTGAACTCCTCCCCCTCTAACTTATGTCCTCTAATGTCTGCCTGTTGGTCTACCTCCTAGTGCATGTCTGTTTATTGAACCCCCCCCCTCTAACTTATGTCCTCTAATGTCTGCCTGTTGGTCTACCTCCTAGTGCATGTCTGTTTATTGAAACTCTCCCCCTCTAACTTATGTCCTCTAATGTCTGCCTGTTGGTCTACCTCCTAGTGCATGTCTGTTTATTGAAACTCTCCCTCTAACTTATGTCCTCTAATGTCTGCCTGTTGGTCTACCTCCTAGTGCATGTCTGTTTATTGAACCCCCCCCCCCCTCTAACTTATGTCCTCTAATGTCTGCCTGTTGGTCTACCTCCTAGTGCATGTCTGTTTATTGAAACTCTCCCCTCTAACTTATGTCCTCTAATGTCTGCCTGTTGGTCTACCTCCTAGTGCATGTCTGTTTATTGAACCCCCCCCCCCCTCTAACTTATGTCCTCTAATGTCTGCCTGTTGGTCTACCTCCTAGTGCATGTCTGTTTATTGAACCCCCCCCCTCTAACTTATGTCCTCTAATGTCTGCCTGTTGGTCTACCTCCTAGTGCATGTCTGTTTATTGAAACCTCTCTCCCCTCTAACTTATGTCCTCTAATGTCTGCCTGTTGGTCTACCTCCTAGTGCATGTCTGTTTATTGAACCCCCCCCCCCTCTAACTTATGTCCTCTAATGTCTGCCTGTTGGTCTACCTCCTAGTGCATGTCTGTTTATTGAAACTCTCCCTCTAACTTATGTCCTCTAATGTCTGCCTGTTGGTCTACCTCCTAGTGCATGTCTGTTTATTGAACCCCCCCCCCCCCCTCTAACTTATGTCCTCTAATGTCTGCCTGTTGGTCTACCTCCTAGTGCATGTCTGTTTATTGAACCCCCCCCCTCTAACTTATGTCCTCTAATGTCTGCCTGTTGGTCTACCTCCTAGTGCATGTCTGTTTATTGAACCCCCCCCCCCCCTCTAACTTATGTCCTCTAATGTCTGCCTGTTGGTCTACCTCCTAGTGCATGTCTGTTTATTGAAACTCTCCCCTCTAACTTATGTCCTCTAATGTCTGCCTGTTGGTCTACCTCCTAGTGCATGTCTGTTTATTGAAACTCTCCCCCTCTAACTTATGTCCTCTAATGTCTGCCTGTTGGTCTACCTCCTAGTGCATGTCTGTTTATTGAACCCCCTCCCCTCTAACTTATGTCCTCTAATGTCTGCCTGTTGGTCTACCTCCTAGTGCATGTCTGTTTATTGAACCCCCCCCCCCTCTAACTTATGTCCTCTAATGTCTGCCTGTTGGTCTACCTCCTAGTGCATGTCTGTTTATTGAAACCCCCCCCCCCCTCTAACTTATGTCCTCTAATGTCTGCCTGTTGGTCTACCTCCTAGTGCATGTCTGTTTATTGAACCCCCCCCCTCTAACTTATGTCCTCTAATGTCTGCCTGTTGGTCTACCTCCTAGTGCATGTCTGTTTATTGAAACTCTCCCTCTAACTTATGTCCTCTAATGTCTGCCTGTTGGTCTACCTCCTAGTGCATGTCTGTTTATTGAACCCCCCCCCCCCTCTAACTTATGTCCTCTAATGTCTGCCTGTTGGTCTACCTCCTAGTGCATGTCTGTTTATTGAAACTCTCCCTCTAACTTATGTCCTCTAATGTCTGCCTGTTGGTCTACCTCCTAGTGCATGTCTGTTTATTGAACCCCCCCCCCCCCCCTCTAACTTATGTCCTCTAATGTCTGCCTGTTGGTCTACCTCCTAGTGCATGTCTGTTTATTGAAACTCTCCCTCTAACTTATGTCCTCTAATGTCTGCCTGTTGGTCTACCTCCTAGTGCATGTCTGTTTATTGAACCCCCCCCCTCTAACTTATGTCCTCTAATGTCTGCCTGTTGGTCTACCTCCTAGTGCATGTCTGTTTATTGAAACTCCCCCCCCTCCCTCTAACTTATGTCCTCTAATGTCTGCCTGTTGGTCTACCTCCTAGTGCATGTCTGTTTATTGAACTCTCCCCCTCTAACTTATGTCCTCTAATGTCTGCCTGTTGGTCTACCTCCTAGTGCATGTCTGTTTATTGAAACTCTCCCTCTAACTTATGTCCTCTAATGTCTGCCTGTTGGTCTACCTCCTAGTGCATGTCTGTTTATTGAACCCCCCCCCCCCCTCTAACTTATGTCCTCTAATGTCTGCCTGTTGGTCTACCTCCTAGTGCATGTCTGTTTATTGAAACTCTCCCTCTAACTTATGTCCTCTAATGTCTGCCTGTTGGTCTACCTCCTAGTGCATGTCTGTTTATTGAACCCCCCCCCCCCCCCCTCTAACTTATGTCCTCTAATGTCTGCCTGTTGGTCTACCTCCTAGTGCATGTCTGTTTATTGAAACTCTCCCTCTAACTTATGTCCTCTAATGTCTGCCTGTTGGTCTACCTCCTAGTGCATGTCTGTTTATTGAACCCCCCCCCCCCCTCTAACTTATGTCCTCTAATGTCTGCCTGTTGGTCTACCTCCCTAGTGCATGTCTGTTTATTGAAACTCTCCCCCCCCTCTAACTTATGTCCTCTAATGTCTGCCTGTTGGTCTACCTCCTAGTGCATGTCTGTTTATTGAAACTCTCCCTCTAACTTATGTCCTCTAATGTCTGCCTGTTGGTCTACCTCCTAGTGCATGTCTGTTTATTGAACCCCCCCCCCCCCCCCCTCTAACTTATGTCCTCTAATGTCTGCCTGTTGGTCTACCTCCTAGTGCATGTCTGTTTATTGAAACTCTCCCTCTAACTTATGTCCTCTAATGTCTGCCTGTTGGTCTACCTCCTAGTGCATGTCTGTTAATTGAACCCCCCCCCCCCTCTAACTTATGTCCTCTAATGTCTGCCTGTTGGTCTACCTCCTAGTGCATGTCTGTTTATTGAAACTCTCCCCCTCTAACTTATGTCCTCTAATGTCTGCCTGTTGGTCTACCTCCTAGTGCATGTCTGTTTATTGAACCCCCCCCCCCCCCTCTAACTTATGTCCTCTAATGTCTGCCTGTTGGTCTACCTCCTAGTGCATGTCTGTTTATGGAACCCCCCCCCCCCCTCTAACTTATGTCCTCTAATGTCTGCCTGTTGGTCTACCTCCTAGTGCATGTCTGTTTATTGAAACTCTCCCCCCCCCCTCTAACTTATGTCCTCTAATGTCTGCCTGTTGGTCTACCTCCTAGTGCATGTCTGTTTATTGAACCCCCCCCCCTCTAACTTATGTCCTCTAATGTCTGCCTGTTGGTCTACCTCCTAGTGCATGTCTGTTTATTGAAACCCCCCCCCCCCCCTCTAACTTATGTCCTCTAATGTCTGCCTGTTGGTCTACCTCCTAGTGCATGTCTGTTTATTGAAACTCTCCCCCCCCCTCTAACTTATGTCCTCTAATGTCTGCCTGTTGGTCTACCTCCTAGTGCATGTCTGTTTATTGAACCCCCCCTCCCCCTCTAACTTATGTCCTCTAATGTCTGCCTGTTGGTCTACCTCCTAGTGCATGTCTGTTTATTGAAACTCCCCCCCCCCTCTAACTTATGTCCTCTAATGTCTGCCTGTTGGTCTACCTCCTAGTGCATGTCTGTTTATTGAAACTCTCCCCCCCCTCTAACTTATGTCCTCTAATGTCTGCCTGTTGGTCTACCTCCTAGTGCATGTCTGTTTATTGAACCCCCCCCCCCCCTCTAACTTATGTCCTCTAATGTCTGCCTGTTGGTCTACCTCCTAGTGCATGTCTGTTTATTGAAACTCCCCCCCCCCCTCTAACTTATGTCCTCTAATGTCTGCCTGTTGGTCTACCTCCTAGTGCATGTCTGTTTATTGAAACCCTCCCCCCTCTAACTTATGTCCTCTAATGTCTGCCTGTTGGTCTACCTCCTAGTGCATGTCTGTTTATTGAACCCCCCCCCCCCTCTAACTTATGTCCTCTAATGTCTGCCTGTTGGTCTACCTCCTAGTGCATGTCTGTTTATTGAAACCCTCCCCCTCTAACTTATGTCCTCTAATGTCTGCCTGTTGGTCTACCTCCTAGTGCATGTCTGTTTATTGAACCCCTCCCCCCCTCTAACTTATGTCCTCTAATGTCTGCCTGTTGGTCTACCTCCTAGTGCATGTCTGTTTATTGAACCCCCTCTCCCTCTAACTTATGTCCTCTAATGTCTGCCTGTTGGTCTACCTCCTAGTGCATGTCTGTTTATTGAAACTCTCCCTCTAACTTATGTCCTCTAATGTCTGCCTGTTGGTCTACCTCCTAGTGCATGTCTGTTTATTGAACCCCCCCCCCCCTCTAACTTATGTCCTCTAATGTCTGCCTGTTGGTCTACCTCCTAGTGCATGTCTGTTTATTGAAACTCTCCCCTCTAACTTATGTCCTCTAATGTCTGCCTGTTGGTCTACCTCCTAGTGCATGTCTGTTTATTGAACCCCCCCCCTCTAACTTATGTCCTCTAATGTCTGCCTGTTGGTCTACCTCCTAGTGCATGTCTGTTTATTGAAACTCTCCCTCTAACTTATGTCCTCTAATGTCTGCCTGTTGGTCTACCTCCTAGTGCATGTCTGTTTATTGAAACCCCTCTCCCCTCTAACTTATGTCCTCTAATGTCTGCCTGTTGGTCTACCTCCTAGTGCATGTCTGTTTATTGAAACTCTCCCTCTAACTTATGTCCTCTAATGTCTGCCTGTTGGTCTACCTCCTAGTGCATGTCTGTTTATTGAACCCCCCCCCCCCCCCCTCTAACTTATGTCCTCTAATGTCTGCCTGTTGGTCTACCTCCTAGTGCATGTCTGTTTATTGAAACTCTCCCTCTAACTTATGTCCTCTAATGTCTGCCTGTTGGTCTACCTCCTAGTGCATGTCTGTTTATTGAACCCCCCCTCCCCCCTCTAACTTATGTCCTCTAATGTCTGCCTGTTGGTCTACCTCCTAGTGCATGTCTGTTTATTGAAACTCTCCCTCTAACTTATGTCCTCTAATGTCTGCCTGTTGGTCTACCTCCTAGTGCATGTCTGTTTATTGAACCCCCCCCCCCCCTCTAACTTATGTCCTCTAATGTCTGCCTGTTGGTCTACCTCCTAGTGCATGTCTGTTTATTGAAACTCTCCCTCTAACTTATGTCCTCTAATGTCTGCCTGTTGGTCTACCTCCTAGTGCATGTCTGTTTATTGAACCCCCCCCCCCCCCCCCTCTAACTTATGTCCTCTAATGTCTGCCTGTTGGTCTACCTCCTAGTGCATGTCTGTTTATTGAAACTCTCCCTCTAACTTATGTCCTCTAATGTCTGCCTGTTGGTCTACCTCCTAGTGCATGTCTGTTTATTGAACCCCCCCCCCCCCTCTAACTTATGTCCTCTAATGTCTGCCTGTTGGTCTACCTCCTAGTGCATGTCTGTTTATTGAAACCTCTCCCTCTAACTTATGTCCTCTAATGTCTGCCTGTTGGTCTACCTCCTAGTGCATGTCTGTTTATTGAACTCCCCCCCCCCCCCTCTAACTTATGTCCTCTAATGTCTGCCTGTTGGTCTACCTCCTAGTGCATGTCTGTTTATTGAAACTCTCCCTCTAACTTATGTCCTCTAATGTCTGCCTGTTGGTCTACCTCCTAGTGCATGTCTGTTTATTGAACCCCCCCCCCCCCTCTAACTTATGTCCTCTAATGTCTGCCTGTTGGTCTACCTCCTAGTGCATGTCTGTTTATTGAAACTCTCCCTCTAACTTATGTCCTCTAATGTCTGCCTGTTGGTCTACCTCCTAGTGCATGTCTGTTTATTGAACCCCCCCCCCCCCTCTAACTTATGTCCTCTAATGTCTGCCTGTTGGTCTACCTCCTAGTGCATGTCTGTTTATTGAAACTCTCCCTCTAACTTATGTCCTCTAATGTCTGCCTGTTGGTCTACCTCCTAGTGCATGTCTGTTTATTGAACCCCCCCCCCCTCTAACTTATGTCCTCTAATGTCTGCCTGTTGGTCTACCTCCTAGTGCATGTCTGTTTATTGAATCCCCCCCCCTCTAACTTATGTCCTCTAATGTCTGCCTGTTGGTCTACCTCCTAGTGCATGTCTGTTTATTGAAACTCCCTCTAACTTATGTCCTCTAATGTCTGCCTGTTGGTCTACCTCCTAGTGCATGTCTGTTTATTGAACCCCCCCCTCTAACTTATGTCCTCTAATGTCTGCCTGTTGGTCTACCTCCTAGTGCATGTCTGTTTATTGAAACTCTCCCCCCTCTAACTTATGTCCTCTAATGTCTGCCTGTTGGTCTACCTCCTAGTGCATGTCTGTTTATTGAACCCCCCCCCTCTAACTTATGTCCTCTAATGTCTGCCTGTTGGTCTACCTCCTAGTGCATGTCTGTTTATTGAACCCCCCCCCCCCCCTCTAACTTATGTCCTCTAATGTCTGCCTGTTGGTCTACCTCCTAGTGCATGTCTGTTTATTGAAACCCCCCCCCTCTAACTTATGTCCTCTAATGTCTGCCTGTTGGTCTACCTCCTAGTGCATGTCTGTTTATTGAACCCCCCCCCCCCCTCTAACTTATGTCCTCTAATGTCTGCCTGTTGGTCTACCTCCTAGTGCATGTCTGTTTATTGAAACTCTCCCTCTAACTTATGTCCTCTAATGTCTGCCTGTTGGTCTACCTCCTAGTGCATGTCTGTTTATTGAAACTCTCCCCCTCTAACTTATGTCCTCTAATGTCTGCCTGTTGGTCTACCTCCTAGTGCATGTCTGTTTATTGAACCCCCCCCCCCCCCCCTCTAACTTATGTCCTCTAATGTCTGCCTGTTGGTCTACCTCCTAGTGCATGTCTGTTTATTGAAACTCTCCCCCTCTAACTTATGTCCTCTAATGTCTGCCTGTTGGTCTACCTCCTAGTGCATGTCTGTTTATTGAACCCCCCCCCCCCCTCTAACTTATGTCCTCTAATGTCTGCCTGTTGGTCTACCTCCTAGTGCATGTCTGTTTATTGAAACTCTCCCTCTAACTTATGTCCTCTAATGTCTGCCTGTTGGTCTACCTCCTAGTGCATGTCTGTTTATTGAACCCCCCTCTCCCTCTAACTTATGTCCTCTAATGTCTGCCTGTTGGTCTACCTCCTAGTGCATGTCTGTTTATTGAAACTCTCCCTCTAACTTATGTCCTCTAATGTCTGCCTGTTGGTCTACCTCCTAGTGCATGTCTGTTTATTGAACCCCCCCCCCCCCTCCCTCTAACTTATGTCCTCTAATGTCTGCCTGTTGGTCTACCTCCTAGTGCATGTCTGTTTATTGAAACTCTCCCCTCTAACTTATGTCCTCTAATGTCTGCCTGTTGGTCTACCTCCTAGTGCATGTCTGTTTATTGAAACCTCCCCTCTAACTTATGTCCTCTAATGTCTGCCTGTTGGTCTACCTCCTAGTGCATGTCTGTTTATTGAAACTCTCCTCTAACTTATGTCCTCTAATGTCTGCCTGTTGGTCTACCTCCTAGTGCATGTCTGTTTATTGAACCCCCCCCCCCCCCTCTAACTTATGTCCTCTAATGTCTGCCTGTTGGTCTACCTCCTAGTGCATGTCTGTTTATTGAAACTCTCCCTCTAACTTATGTCCTCTAATGTCTGCCTGTTGGTCTACCTCCTAGTGCATGTCTGTTTATTGAAACCCCCCCCCCCCTCTAACTTATGTCCTCTAATGTCTGCCTGTTGGTCTACCTCCTAGTGCATGTCTGTTTATTGAAACTCTCCCTCTAACTTATGTCCTCTAATGTCTGCCTGTTGGTCTACCTCCTAGTGCAAGTCTGTTTATTGAACCCCCCCCCCCCCCTCTAACCTTATGTCCTCTAATGTCTGCCTGTTGGTCTACCTCCTAGTGCATGT